>JAUMGZ010192386.1:0-13134 GCA_032359645.1 Pododesmus macrochisma | reverse complement strand
TTATCATCCGGACAAGCCACATATTAGCAAAATTCTATTTTTAGCAATGGTGACCTTGAACTTTGGCAGACCACCCCTAAATCTATAGGGTTCTGTACATCCCCTAGGGCAACCCAGACACTAAGTTTAAACTTTGTTGAACCATTCATTTTTAGGTTATCATCAAGACAGGCCGAATATTAGCAAAATTCTATTTTTAGCAATGGTGACCTTGAACTTCGGCAGACCACCCCTAAATCTATAGGGCTCTGTACATCCCCTAGGGCAACCTACACACTAAGTTTGAACTTTGTTGCACCATTCATTATTAGGTTATCATCCGGACAAGCCACATATAAACAAAATTCTATTTTTAGTAATGGTGACCTTGACCTTTGGCAGACCACGCCCAAAATCACTAAGGTTTTGTGCACCCCCTAGGGCAACCCACACACCAAGTTTGAACTTTGTGGGACCATTCAATTTCAAATTATCATCCGGACAAGCAACGGACTGACATCCCACTTGATTGCTATACCCCCCCCCCCCCCCCTGAAATTAAATTTCTGGGGGATAATAATTGATAACTTACAATTTTATTATTTTTGTGAAATTCTATTGTGTAATTTTGTTGTTCTAAGGGTTTGAAACTATATTGAAAATCAGTTTACATGCACTAGTGAAAAATCATTTAAGACCTTAAAGACAATTTAAATCATAAATTTTAGCAAACATAGGAATTGAAGCTCAATTATGAGTCTTCAAATACATTTATATATTTAGCAATTAAGCTATGATTTCTTTGCCTCTCATGTTGTTGTATTTGGCAATCTGTGTTTACTGACAGGAAGATTGTGTTGATCCTTTTTTTAACCTATTTATTTAATAATTAATTATGTATTTATTTACTGATGTCATGTTCAAACAGTCAGAACTGAAGATGGATTTTACATAAATCTTCAGAGAGCAATAAGTATATTATATGTAGTCGAATTTCTAACTCTGAATCAACTGTGTTTAAATGTTTGTCATTGCCAGGTAATAACAGTTTACCTTGCTTTAGCGGTAGTAGTCTTTGCTTTTTCAGGACTCCTTTAATGTGGAAACAAAAATAACACAGTAATGAAGGCCGAACGTAACCAAACTTAAAGTTAAAACAATATATCTACACAATAAAGCATTTCATAAAGGGAATATATAGGAACACTTTGGCCTAATATTTTTTTTTACCTTAAATCTAAACTTTATCACCATTTAAACACATTCAAAAGTTCAAGTTCATAATTTGAAAAGTTCAATGAAACTCCTAGCTTATCTTGTAAAAAAAATAAAAATCCATTTCAAAAGGAAAATAGTTAAAATATGTTAAATGAATCATTTGTGTCATTTTGCTTCACACAATCTTTTTCTCTCTCCAAATATATACTTATTTTTAATAAAATAAACAAACGGTATTCAATTGCTTTATCATGTAAATTTAATTTTATAATTATAATTTTTTGTTACATCGTTGAAGAGATTTAAAGATCACAGATAAGTATATTAAAATTGATTTCTTTTTTGAAAATATTTTCCCCCAAACCAAACAAGTGTGTAATAGTAGAATACATGAAAAACAAGAGGCCCATTGGGCCTTAACATCCATTTGGTTGTAACGAGACCAAAAACTAAATATTTGCATTTGAATACTTTTGACCCCAGGGTCATGCCTTAAACAATCTTCGTTCTCCATGCCCTTAAATCATACATAACAAAGCATAAAGCACTAGGCCTTCAAGTTTGCAAGAAGATTTTTAGAAATTTTCCCCACTTTTGGCCCTGAAAAAGGCGCCCCTGGGGGCCAAGAACCCCCTTTCCCTTGGGATACCTTCAACCAAGTCTTGGTGAAATTGGTTCAATAGTTTTGGACTAGAAGTCGAAAATGAGAAGTTAACATATTTGCCATAGTGTTGAACTTTAACCCAAAAACGCGTAACCCATTTCTGACACCCAGGATCACCCCTTGAACAAACTTGGTTCTCCATGCCCTAAGGTTACTACATACCAACACGTTAAGCTCTAGGCCTTCTAGTTTAACGGAAGATTTTTGAAATTTAAACACATTTTCCCCTTTAGGCCCACTAGTGGAGCTTCCTAGGGGCCAAGCTCCTTCATTTGAACAAATCTGAGTCCCCTTTCCCTAGGGATAATTCCTACCATGTTTGGATGAAATAGGACCAGTGGTTTAGGACAAGATTTTAAAATGTGAAAAGATAACATATTTGCTATATAAATATAGTGTTGATCTTCGAACCAAAAACGGGTAACCTATTTTTGACCCCAGGGTCACGCCTTGAACAAACATGGTTTTCCATCCCCTAAAGTTACTTTATACCAAAGCATTAAGCTCTAGACTATCTAGTTCATCAGAAGAAGATTTTTGAATTTTTGTTCAATTTTCCCCATTCGGCACCCCCGGGGGCCAAGGCCCTTCATTTGAACAAATCCCCTTCCCCAAGGAATACTTCCTACCAAGTTTGGATGAAATTGGTCCAGTGGTTTGGGAGAAATGTCGAAAATGTGAACCGTTAAGGACGACGACGGACAAGATTTGTATGGGAAAAGTCCACCTTAGACCTTTGGTCCAAATGGACTAAAAAAGAATATTGAATACCTGCAAGAGAAATGATGGTAATGAAGTACTGAAACATAACCAAGTGCTCTATTTTCACAATAATATCCATGTTCATAACCCCATACACCTATATAACCTTTGTAGGCTTTAAGAAACCTACCTTGAGCGAGATTTGGATCGTCTTCTTGATCTTGAAGTACTTCTATGGCGTGATTTTGATCTTCTCTTCCTATTAAAGAAATATAATACATGATTCATCTTCATTTTTGATGTAAAATTAGTTTACTTTTTCTTTGGTTTGCTTTTAAAATGTCTATATTATGACACTTTTACTGTATGCAAAATGAGAAATAAATTAACAATATGGTTTTTGGAAACCCCTTTATTACAACAAATGAACAAATTGTCTATGAAAGGATTGAGTCAACAGTATTTCAAACATCAATGAAACGACTATAAATTAGGAGCCACATTTAGACTGTAAAATTATATTTGAAAAATATGAAACAAAATATGAACTTTTTTCAAACCTTCTATTTCTCGACCTTGAACGTGACCTTTTCCTGGACCGTGACCTCTTTCTTGACCTTGATCTTTTGCGTGACCTTGACCTACGTCTGGATCTTGATCTCTTTGAACGTGATCTGTGCCTTGATCTTGACCGTGATTTTCGTCTTGATTTTGATCTACTTCTTTTTCTTGATCTTGATCTACTACGGTGTCGTTTTTTCGACCTCGACCTTGACCGATTCCTACCTGTTAAATCAGAAAAAGGATAATATTCTCTGTAACAATTTTTCCCTTATTTCTGCTGTACATGTGTGGATTATCAATCTGGTTGGGTTTTTAACAGTAAAATTGTCAATCAAACCATTTCTCTTCCTTAACCTAAAGAACCAACATTATTTTTTAATTAAATTGAAGTCCATATCGTTTATTTATCTTTAGGATTTTTTTTAGACTTAATAAATAATCAACACACTACATATTCATTAAAAAGACACCTTTATAACAAAAGGACAAATGAATTTTTATGAGGTCACCTGCTTTGTAGAAAATTTCTTATATGTTTACTTAAATATTTACCAATATCTGAATATATTGAGCTTTGTAACCTTAAAAATAACCCCATTGAAGACACTAGGGACACAGGTGACAGATTATTGTTTGAAAGATTATCAAGTTAAGGTGCTTAAATTTCATTGCTCTAGCATCCACAATTACTTTAGGCCAAAAAAAATTGAAAACATTCTGCTTTTCCTACCGGCCCTAGAATTGTGTGCCTACTCTAAAGCTTGTATTGCCCAGGGATCTCCATAATTTCAAATTTTACTGTGGGGAAGTTTATCAACGTACTTTGGTGACGCGCATCATTTGAGGAATTTGACTATATTAGGAAATAACAAATAAGCTGTTAAATTAAAAACCAATGATAAAACATTCTTTTGCAGTTTTAGTGATACTTAAGGCTTACCTTTAAACTGTCATTATGATATTGGCAAGTCTTTATTAAAATATAGGTGTATTCTTTATTGTGGTTGGAGATGATTTTACTGTGGTGGAGATGATTTTACTGTGGATTTTACTGTGGTGCAAATTAAGTTTACTGTGGTGCTGCACCACAGTAAAATAGGTTATGGAGATCACTGATTGCCTATTTGTGATATGCACTGTTAAAAGTCTCAACTCCTGCTCTATAAATCCTTTGTAAAAATATTTTACAAAATAATTTTTATTTTGCCTACCTTATATTTTCTTAGGATGAAATTGGAAACACAAACAGTATTTGTTTTGGCCTTAAGATCTACATATAATAAATACCAAGTTTACAGACAATAGACAGTTAACAATGTCTATCGGTCACCATGCACCTTTAGTTATGGTAAGCAAAAAGCCTTACTTTTATTACCTGGCTCATCAACAGCAGCAGTAATATAGGATTGTGCCTCTTTGACTTTTTTCATGGCTTCCTCAATTTCTCTTTGAGCTGCCTCCTGTGTCTTGGAGAGAGGTTTTGTAATGGAGGTAGTTGCATGGTTTACACTGAAATAAATGAGGAGTTAATGTCTTTTATTGACATATTATTTGGAAACACCATAGAAGCTGTGTGCCAGGTTTCTTAAATATGCATGAGCATACACTAGACACGCATCCTGTCATACTTGCATGACAATTTCAATAAAATATGTCCTAACATTATTCTACAAATTGCATGTATTCACGGGGACAATTTTAATTTGTTGGCTACGGATAAATTGTTTATTATCGAAAGATATTGATACAAATTTCTAAAGATTGGTCATCTATAAAACTTTTAACATCTAACCTGATTTTCTGGTTGATGGAACTTTAAACATTAACATTTAATAATTAATAGTAATGACGACTCAAAAAATAAAAATCCTACTTACGTGATAGGGTGCCCTTGGAACATGACTCCATTGTAGGTCAAAGCTGTGGCAACTGATCTCTGATCTGAGAATTCTACAAATGAAAATTTACCTAAACTCATGTCATCTCCAGCCATCCTTACATACTTAATTTCACCCACTTGACTGAAGAACTTCAAAATTTGATCTGCCGTAACCTATAAATTAGAGAACAATTATACAAGATTATTGTGATTTAAAGTAGAATATGTCCATAAAAAAAGAAATGCAAATATCACAGTCATTTATCATTTGATACTCTTAACGCTTTAATGTTTATTTTCAATCTCATATTCCATCACATTCCTAAAGGTTATGTAAATCTCATCGCAAAAGTAATGTCTAAAATAGATCGTCCATATTCCATATTTCACATGCTTGCGTTCTTTTCCAAGACACTTTATCATAACTTAGTATATAATATGGGAGCTATTTTTATATATCTTTTGACTAAAATTATCTTTTCTTAAGCTACGTTTAAAACACTAAAACAATATTTTTTTTTAAATTGGTCTCTTATACTCAGAATGCTTTCAGGTGATCTTAATAAATTCAACAGAATAGTAAATGGTCAACAGTGGCTTCATGAATTATAGAAAAATCAGCTTTAAGCTCCAGTGTTTTAAAAATTACATACAGTTTTATCCAAATTTCCAATGTACACTGTCCTCCTAATCTCTTCAATTTTAGCAGGATCTGTGTTTCCCATGAGAGATGGATACTGTGAAAGTCCTAGGGCAGTCAAACGTGGATCATAAGTCGTTATTAACTGATTTAAACCAACACCTGTCCTCTGAAAAAAAGAAAATCATTTATTAATTATTCTGAAAATGTTTTTTTCATTATGTTCATTTATGACTATCCCTTTAATTTAACCAAAAAGCTGTAATATTCTCAATCAAAACAAGAATTTTTATAAAGCTTGGTTTTAAAAGTTAAACCAATGTTTGGAATCTAAATGCTGTTCTTTGACTGGAATGTACAATTATTATTTGCATGAACAAAAACAATAAATCAAATCTTTTACAGTATTGTTACCTGGTGAAGCACATTACTCGGCCATGTTGGTTGTCCTGGCATGATTCCTGCTACAATAGACGGGGCCAGCTGTTGTGCAGTCTCCTCATCTTGTGGTATTTTACCTGAAATGACCATAGAAATGATTTTCATGTAAACACATCAAGTATAACTGTATGTCATATAGGGTACATAATGTATTGATAGAAATGTAGAGTTGTGTGAAAAGAATATTTTTAAAGATAAAATTTAATTTACTGCTATTGGTTTCGTAAGCAATTCTGCTTCTACCAGTCCCCATCTGACTGACCATCTTGATATGAGCTGCCGGTTAAGTGTCTTGCTCAAGTACACACCTGGCAGTACCCGACCTGTGCAACAAACTTCCAACCTCTCGTATTAGAGAGATTAGAAATCCTGCGTGCTGACCATTACACCACCGAGGCCAACAAACATTTGTTATGTATATTCATTTCTCTACTGTATTTTGTACTTCTTTTTACCTAGACAGTGGATAATATAAATGTTGTGGCTATTATGTGTAATAAAAAATATCATCTGTTAAAGCTTTTTAGTAAAATTATACAAGTGATAACTGTACCAATATGTTATGCCTGGAGAACATCATGACAAGCGTTTGAACTGTTGTTGAACAGTGAAAGTTATGGCTGATCATAACTGATCAGTAATCAGAGAGCTATTTTCTACATTAAACATATAAAACTTAATGTAATTTTTTCTGCTGGTTAATTTCCAGATCAAATTACAACACTGTCAATAAATAGATGAAAGTGATCAGCATTTAACAGTTGAATTGTGTGTCAGACTAGCCCTGACTTGTTTAGTAATCATTTATAAAATAATGTTTTGTTGTAACACTGCAATCATTTATCTTGTCCTCTTGGCTAAATTATTATTGAGAGACACATATAAATGCCAATACAATAGACTATTTTTATTCCCACGCTTTCAAAGAAAAGCGGAAATATTGTGATTGTCTCTGGCGTCTGTCTTACCCTGCAACTCCTTCTACACCGTTGGAGATAGGAATTTGAAACTTTGGGACATGGTAGATATATGTGTGAGGAAGTGCACAACACTTAAAGATTTTTAATATGACCCCTAGGGGCAGGGCCAGAAGAGGTGGGGTCATGGGGGTCAAATTTGTTCCTTCTTAATATAGTCTTATAGCATATAGAGGCCAGGCCAAAAGGGTCATGGGGTCAATTCTTTTTTTAAAATATAGTCTTATAGCATATCAAATCAAACATAATCATGAGTGTTACATTATACAGCAAATCAGTTTAGCATATGGTGATCGGGGAGGGAGGTAGAGGCTCTTGGGGTGTGAGCGTTAAGAGGTAAAAATAACTTTTTCTAAACTGTTTGAGATAGGAACTTGAAACTTTGGGGTATAGTATATGTATGTATGGGGAAGTGCACAACACTTTCAGATTTTTGATATGATCCCTAGGGGCAGGGCCAAAAGGACTGGGGTCATGGGGGTCAAATTTGTTCCTTCTTAATATAGTCTTATATCGTATCAAATCAAACATAATCATGAGATCTACATTTTACAGCAACTTATTTTAGCATATGGTGATTGGGGTGGGGGGATAGAGGTATTTGGGGGCATAGGGGTCAAGCCATCCAAGCGGGAATATGCGATGGCTCACTTTTTCATCAATAAAAGTTTCTGACATTACAGTTTCTATAATAGAAAATAAATTTCTTAGATAAAGAGTTGATTATAGATAAGTTTACAGGGACAAATGTAGCTTCATTTTGCTGCCGTTTAACGGCACTTTCCCCTCGAGAAAAAGGTACCAAATTTCCCCTATTTCCTCTCAAAATTCCCCCTTTTCAGCAAAATAGATATTGCAAAATCTTAAAAATGCGTTCAGTATTACTGCTGTTGATCGCCATTTGTCGTTTTTGAGTGAAAATCGGTGTAAGAAATTACTTTTTGCGATAATATTTGGTTTCCTTTGTTTCTTTTATTTTTATTACATTATTTATTGAGAACAAATATTCTATTAAGTTTTACGTCTAAAAGTGAAAAAATAACAAAAGATTTAATTAAGCAAAACATGCTTTTTCTAGGTAACAGACAAAGTTGTGAAGGGAAGTCTTAAGATACTGACTTAATAACAGCTAGTACACATAAATATCTAACTTTCATATACAAGACAGTCGGATTGTGTATTTTCCCCCAAGTAGGGAAAAAATTCCCCTTTTTACCGAAAGGGTTATATACTTTCCCCCCAAACCTAGATTAATCCCTGGTCTATGTGTCACTAAATACATGTAGTTTCAATCACAAAAAATGGTTTTACTTAATATCACAAAATTATTATGTGGGGTAGCTTAGTCAGAGGTAGAGTATTAGCTTTGTATGTAGGCACAGGTCCATCTCGAGCCGCTTCAAACCTTAAAGAGGTTAAAATAACTTAATCTTATTGATCCCATGTAAATGCATAGCATTTTGGGGTGGCTCTGTGTCAGGATAATGTGACTGACTGAAGTCCATGTTAATGTGTCTGTAGCTTGATATTTTAGTGGGACAGAATTGTAAAGTCGTCGTCAGTGCACACTGTTACAAATAGATACTGTTTCGATATTTCCTAAATCATACCGTAAGTTGAAAGCATTACAATATATATATATATATATATATATATACTAAATTAAACCCCAATAAAACAAACAGACAAGTAAACTTTACTTGTCTTTATTTGAATGCTTTAACTTTTTGTGATTATACATTTTACTAAAACAATCTTTAAGTGATCCATTGTTTCACATTTACAGGTCAGTTATATGGAGATTTACTGTGAGAGAGTGCGCGACCTATTGAACCCAGGCAACAAGCACAACCTGCGAGTTAGAGAACATCCCTTACTAGGACCATACGTAGAGGACCTGTCTAAACTAGCGGTACAGTCCTTCAGTGACATCAGTAAGCTTATTGATGAAGGAAATAAAGCAAGGTGAGTGTTCTCATGAGTTGAGTTCTAAAAACCAGTCTTAACTAGAGCTACCTTGTTGATGGCATGCCATCGCATATTCACGTGCGGATGGCTTGACCCCCTAAGGGTCTCCCCAAGCACCCCCTACCACAAACCCTGATCATCATATGCTAAAATATTTTATTGTAAAATGAAGAACTCATGATTATGTTTTATTTGTTATGCTAAAAGACTATAGTTTTGTTAAAAAATAATTTGACCCCCATGATCCCATCCCCTCAGACCCAGCCCCTTGGGGTCATATCAAAAATCTTAAAGTGTTGTGCCCTTCCCCATACATATATATATTCTGTGTTCCAAAGTTCCAAGTTCCTATCTCAAAAGGTGTAGAAGGAATTATTTTGACCCCCTACAGGAATACACCTACCCCAACCCCTGATCCCATAATGCTAAAAAAGTTGATGTAAAATGTAGAACTCATGATAATGTTTGATTTGATATGCTATAAGATTATATTTAAAAAAAAAAGAAAATTGACCCCAATGACCCCACCACCTCTGGCGTAGCCCCTAGTAATCATATCAAATATCCAAAAGAGTTATGCACTTCCCGATACATATATCTACTATGTCACAAAGTTTCAAGTTCCTATCTCAAGCGGCGTAAGAGGAGTTACAGGGTAAGACAGATGGACGGACAGACGCCAGGGACGATCACAATATTCCTGCTTTTCTTCGAAAACACAGGAATAAACAAATTAAATTTTATTTATTTACCTGTCTGAAAAAATTGGTCTTTATATGAAGGGGGTCTTAATATACAGGAAAAAGCGTCATTTGACTTCAAGGGACCTGATTTTAGTGGTCTTTGTGTACAGCTGGTCTCTTTATAGAGGTGGTCGCTAGATCTAGAGCAGGTTGCTCTGTAGAAGAAACTGTTATAAATATTACAATCTATGTCAATATTTCCCATTGACTCATATTATGAAGTGAGAGAATTTTTTCAAAGTATTAGAATATATTTAAGGACTGTAATTTGGGATTGAGGTATTTATTAGACATACATGTACCAGGAAATGTGTCCTTATATACATGCATGAGTACAGTAGTCTTAGTTCTAAAGTTTATGTAAATTGTATTTATATTTATGATTACAGAACAGTGGCATCAACCAATATGAATGAGACCAGTAGTCGTTCACATGCAGTGTTCACAATTATCTTCACACAGCGGAAAAAAGATGCAGTAACTGATATGACAGGTGAAAAGGTACGCTCATATTCACTTGATGACTGAAAAGATCAATTAAATTGTTTATTTGTTTGATTAGGGTGTAATGTCACCTCAAGGATCTTTCACTGATATCACGACCACAAAAGTGAACGAAAAACTAGGTATTTTGTTGTAATTATTGGTATTTTATTGGAATATCAACATTTTGTATTTCTCAAATATGGATTGCCAAACAGGGAGTAAATCTTGCTAACAAACATCACTGCTTTGGTGAAACTGTGACCTTAATTTTGCCTAGGTGGAATGTATTTACAAGTAATAGTGAAAGCAGGAGAGAAATCTTACTGGAACACTACTTCCTCATTTTAGTTTGATTAAAGATTTTAACAGAATAAAAGTATTTACAGATTGGTAACTGTTTCTTAAATATAAAGCATTTAATAGAATCTATCACCCCTGGTTGTGTAAGGCAGAAATCTATCACCCCTGGTTGTGTAAGACAGAAAATCTATCACCCCTGGTTGTGTAAGACAGAATCTATCACCCCTGGTTGTGTAAGACAGAGAGTCTATCACCCCTGGTTGTGTAAGACAGAGATATCTTCACCCAAGGACTGGGATTGTTTTTCCTGAACGAGGTTTACCAAGTTCAGGACAAAACAATCTCAGTCCAAGGGTGAAGATATCTTTATCTTACATACCATAACCAGGGGTAACTCATTCTTTTTCTCACCTCATTTAATCTGCTGTTGTGAGGTCATATTCCTTGTTGACATGACGTCATATTCATTGTTTTCACAATGTCTCATGTCATTATCTATAGTAGCAGTGTGTGTGTATCCAAGGACCCTAGGGTGGGATAGAGAAATCTCATATAGGTTAAAACATTGGAAACTCTGTCACAGGAGTGAGAAAAGTTTTTCTATATAAGATAGTACAAGATCTATAATAAACATTTTATTGCAGATGTTTTAAGAATGTCAGAATATTCGATTTTTAAAAAGAAAAGAATATTAAGTGATTAAACTTTCATATTATGGATGTCATATTGTTAATTTATTTTTGTGGTACTTTAAATATTTCTAATCTATTTTGAGCTTAATATGACGTAATCAATTCCCAGTGCTGAAGTCATAATGAGATTCCATATATAGCATTGATTTCTTTGTTGTCACAGTGCTGTAGAAAATTCACAAATTCAACAAATTTATTACACTCCAGTTTTGGCTTAAACAAATTTTACTTCTTTAAATTGTTTGTTTCAAACTATTTTAACTCTAATTCCATTGAATTCTTTCAAAATCAATTTATTTCCTGCTGTTTTTGATATCAGAAAATGGTATGCTAAGTATATTTCTGTATTCCTGTAGGTATAGTGGTACGTTTTACCAATACGCTTACTAGAAGTGTTTAATTAATTGATTAAATCATGATTCATAATTATCTGCTAATTTTTCTTAAGAAAAAGTATCTCTTGCATACTTTCTCATTAAAGATTATATTAAGGCAAAAAAAGTTGCACAGTTCATGAAATATGAAGTTAACTATAATTATGAGAAATGTATTGAACGATTTTTTCATAATTTATGTCAATTTTTAAGCTTACCCATTTTTCACCAAATCATTTAGGGCAAACTTCCCAACTGAAATAGGCCATTTATAATATCAAATCTATTAGAGACAAAAAACAAGATTTTTAATCATCGTAGTTGAGGCTTAATTTATATTTTTGAACATTAGTTGATGAGGCCACTTTAAGTGATGATTGCTCAGCAGTGCAATAAACACACTTATTTACTGTGTACTTTTTGCTGTCTCCTAAGCAATTAGCTATATTCTGGGTAAAAGATGAACTGGTTGGCTCGGTGTCAGGATAATGTGACTGAGTGAAGTATCATCCATTTTAATGTTTCTGCGGCATGATACTTCAGTCAGACAGCACTATAAAGTGACCATCAGTGTGCACTGTCACAAGCAGACCATACATGTCTGATGTTAGCTAAATATGAGATAGCAAACAAACAAAATCCCAAGATATTTAATCTATCTTCCTTTCATACTTAAAGGCTTCATTTCTAATAAGCATTAATATCGATCATAAGTTGATGAGGCCACTTGACATGATGATTGCTATGTGCATATAATTTGGTCTTTTTAGGTCAGCAAGATCAGTTTGGTTGACTTGGCTGGAAGTGAACGTGCTGACTCTACGGGAGCTAAGGGGACAACCTTGAAGGAGGGGGCAAACATCAACAAATCGCTGACCACACTCGGAAAAGTCATATCAGCACTTGCTCTCGCTGTAAGTAAAAACATAATTTTTTATTAATTTGTGCTCAGGGCAATTCCATTTAAACATATACCTACCCCCGGGAAGGCATTTTTTCCTAACAACCACCACTCATAGAAGTGACATCTTTTAAAACACCACATCTGAGAGAAGCAATTTCATCTTTTTTTTGGACCGTCCATAGAAGCAAAAGATTTATATTGACCGCATAAATTATCTTTTCAGAAAATCCAATTAATTTTATTTTATGATAATGATAACTAGTTATTTATTTTCTTTTCTGACTGTAACAATTTAATTAAAGAATAATTACCCTTTATTACATGAGCGCAGTCCAACTTCTCAAACTAAGTATAAATGTCCTGTACCGACCAAGACTTCTACAATTTCTCGTCGGCCATTTAAAAAAACTTATATCCTCAATGTTCATCTCGAGTGCTCTCCCATATGAAAACTCTTGCTGTTATTAGATATATATTTCCCTTTACATAACAGCAAAATGTTGGAATTCACACGCCTTAATGATCATATTTTATTGAAAAGTTATTAAAATTTTCCAAATTTGATCAAATGAGTGCATACTTTATGGATTTGCAGGAAATTAA
>JAUMGZ010192375.1:0-13134 GCA_032359645.1 Pododesmus macrochisma | reverse complement strand
CTACAGCAAGTCACTGGCAACTTTCTCACACTAGCACGCCCCGGACGGGGATCGAACTAGGAGGTGAAAGGCTCTTAATGATTACAAGTCGGCGACTTTAACCACTAGGCCACCGCGGCCCCCTGATATTATTGAAACGGGTTTCTATAATGCATCTACTGTCGGACTGGTTGGCTCTTTGTCAGTATAATGTGACGGAGTGAAGTATCATGTAAATGTGTCTGCAGCTGACCCAAGCAGACATCGTCTCGATATAACCTTATCATGAGTTAAAAGGGACGTACAACCCCAATAAAACAAACAAGCATCTACTGTCGCAACACCTATTCGTATATCTCGATATAGGACTATGAACATGATACGGGATCTGTTGAGATCTTATAGATTTACGTTAAGGATGTATTAGTGTGAGAACCGAACATTTGATAAAATCAAACATTTTTTTCTATTGTTGATTTTTGGAAAGACATGGTCATGGAAATACATTTTACATAAAAAAAATTGCATGTTGCCGCACTTCTTTTTCTTCTAGAGCCACTCTAAAGTAGTACGTTTGAAAATAGCTGAAATTGGAATTTTCCAAAATTTCTTGACAAAGAACCAATTATGTGTTCACATCTCTTATTATGCCTACCGTAAAGAAAGTTTTATTTTAAATCAATATTAATAAAACATAAATTTTAGATCAAGTTAGAAACTTTGTATTTTTTTCCTATTTTTGCAGACTATTGATGCGATAGAATTCCTTAGATACCAAAAAAATATCCCTAAATTTTTTAATGATTTTCTTATTTATCGACTCATAGAATATATTACAAAATCAACCTTTTTTCAAATTTGTCACTAAGACATAGACTTTAAAACGAACTAAATTAACAAAAAAAATTATAGGTTACCGAATTACTTTTTTTTCACAATTTTTGAACAAAGATTCACGTAAGGCGTACTTCTCCTTATGCCACCTTCAACCGTAAAAAACATAAAACGAATACATTCCACAGGAAATTAAAATCTATGTTATTTGAGGATTATTCTTACAAAATTCATTAAGATCCAACCATGCGTTCAAAAGTTATTTAACTTTGAATTACCCTAGCAACGCAAAACGTCTCATTTTATGAATGTCAAAACCGCATCACAACGTCAATGTTCGCCGCAACAAAATGTAGTCCCTCTGCTATAATTTGATGTGACCTATATTCTTTGGTATTTTTTGTTGCAATATATTACTCTTATGATATTATTAGTAAATCAACACAGTTAACTTGTCTTACATTATGTGTTTTAAAGCAGACCATACCCTACTTCCTGTCAAACTCTCACACTTATACATCTTTAAGATTTTTCAGAATTTTTTTTTGTTAGATGAGATCTTTCACTGCCACTTTCAAATTCTTATAACTTGCGGTTTTATTCATTTTTTAAAGGAAAGCCTCAGAAGAAATCATCATGCCTTGTAAAGACGGTGATCTTTATTTTGGTAATGGCGGCTGTCGGGGTCGCAATAGGAGCAGTTTTTGTGGGTAAGATCTCATACTTAAATTCAGCGATAGGTATGTAATGTTTACGCAATCACTTTCTCATTGACAAGAATCATAGAAGTAGCTAGTATTTAATGTAATGTACATTTGTTGTTTTGCTCGCAATTTTTTTCTTGCTGTTATAACTTCGTCTCCACGTAAAGATGAAGTAACGTCAACACGACAATGGCCATATCTTATATGAAGTACATAGAATAAGGTTAAATGTTAAAGACGACAAATTATATTGTGCTCGAACGTTCACGTAATCAAATCTAGCGAGAACATGATTAAAACAATAATATATAGATCTACTTTGCATTCTATCTTTAATTTTCAGTCAGAAATGACGCCAAGGACAAACCACCAGTACCAGGTAAGGTTTTATATGTATGTTGTCACTTATGAAGATCATATTATATCATCTTCTCACTCCCTGCTAAGCTCATACTATTTCTGTTTAGGGGAAGGACTGGTTGGCTCGGAGTCAGGATAATGTGCTAAAGTGTAATAACACGTCAATGTGTCTGCGCGTGATTTTTCAGTGAGACAGTACTATAAAGTCACCAGCAGTGCTCACTATAACAAACAGACACTGTCTCGATAGGACTTAGACACGAGTTGAAGGGGCGTTAAATCCTTATAAAATAAAAAACAAACAAACACTATACTGAGAGGTTTATAGTCGTTCACTAGAGTTTTCAATCAATTTTTGGACTAAAAGACGGGGTTAAATTGAGTAAAAATCTACTCTCAATGGTATCTTTTCTCAATTAATTGTAATATTTGTACTCATTATCAAAAAAGGACGAAAAAAAACAACAGAAAAAAGAGTGACAAACTATACAATTGCAATAGAATAATCTCATTTAAAACTTTTGAAGTCAGTTAATCTCAACGTATTCGAGTACGATGATCGATTTGGTATAAACCTGACAAAAACAATCCACTGAAAACTGTTCAGGTATAATTTTTTTGTAGATGGCGATGAATGTGTAAAATGTTGATGTAGGGTTGCAATATTTATTACCTCTATTGTATGACATGTGATACATGTGTTGACACATCGATATTTAACAACAGACAACTTTATAAGTAGTACGTGTACTTGCTAGAACTAACTGAACTAGAGGAACTGATTACAAAGGAATGTGCTGAAAACGCAGGACCGTAGTCTGCAGGTGGAGCGGGGTCACTATGACAACATTCCCGGCAAATATGTAAATGTGTGTGTGCAGCAAAAAGAAAAAGTTCTGCCTCTACCAGTTTTCTCCATGCTACGGCCCTTAATACGGCAATACCCGACGATAAGAAGGCATACATCATTCCTAAACTTAAGTATCAACATGTTTTTCGCATTTTTGTCATCTTAAGCACGAAATTGATACATGTAGTTGATTCATTTTCATACGAGGAGGCTGGCATTATTTTTTAGCATTCACTCTGAAAGACTCGACAATACAGTAACCATCTCGTACTCATAAGAGTAAAATCGTCGCAGATCAATATAATACTACAAATATTATCATGTTTGAAAAGTATGTCACTAAATTGGTATTTTAGGTCAAGAAAAACTGGGGAAAATTTCCACGACTGAAACTACAACAGCCATCAGTTCGGTATCATTGACAACTAAACAGAACAGTATTACAACGACCATCGAAAAGACATCTACTCTTAAATCAACTAAATTTGTATCTACATCAACCACACCACTGACTAAAACCATGGCTACTACCACTAAAAGCACCACTTCAACGTCGAATCCATCAATACCTAGCACCACTTCAACACCGACTGCATCAATATCAAGCACCACATTAACAACGACTACACCAATACCAGGCACCACTTCAACACCGACCACATCAATGTCAAGCATCACTTCAACAACTACTAAACCAATACCAAGCACCACGCCAACGCCGACTACAACAATACCAAATACCTCATCAACAACGACTAAACCACTATCAAGCACCACTTCAACATCGACTGTACCAAGACCAAGCACCTTTTCATCAACGACTACTGCAATACCAAGCACCACTTCAACAACGACCACATCAATTCCAAAAACTACACCAACTACTACTTCGGTTTCAAGCACAACTTCAACAACGGATACACTAAAGCCAAGCACCACTTCAACAGCGATTACACCAAAACCAAGTACCACTTCAACACCGACTAAATCAATTTCAAAAACTACATCAACACCGACTACTTCGATTTCAAGCACCATTTCAAAAATGACTACACCAACACTAAGCACCACACCAACGTCGACTACACCAATACCAAGCACCTCATCAACAACGACTAAACCAATATCAAGCACCACTTCAACATCGACTGTACCAAGACCAAGCACCACTTCAACAACTACTTCACAAACACCAATCACACCTTTAACAACGACTACACAAACACCAATCACCACTTCAACAACGACTACACCAACACCAATCAAAACTTCGACAACGCCTAAATCAATTCTAAGCACCACATCATCACCGACTTCATCAATTTCAAGTACCAAATCAACGTCGATTACACCAATACTAAACACCACTTCGACAACGACTACACTAATACAAATCATTACTTCAACATCGACCACACCAATACAAAACACCATGTCAACAACGACTACACCAATACCAAGCTCCATTTCAACATTGACGTCATCAATTTCAAACACCAAATCATCACCAACTACATTTATTCCAAGCACCACATCAACACCAACTGCATCAAAACTTATCACATCTTCAACATCTAATTCACCAACGCCAAACATCACGTCATCATCGATAACATCAATGCCAAGCACCTCATTATCCGCCACTACGAATGGATCAACGAATGAAACCACAACAACGACGCTAGCAACAACTACAGGTTTGAATATTTGTTCCTTTTAAATAAATACGTCTTCATATTAGAAATTAAGGCCTCCTGCTGAAGTTACAATTGAATTTTTATTACTTTCCTTTTGAATATTGTTTCTCTTTCTGTGATGTCGTACATTGTTTTATATTGTAATTAGCATTTTACCATACACCGGAATGACACGGAAGCATCGCGGCGGGTTACACATGTGTAGCAAGAAACGCTTACCATATCGCGAGCACTTCGTGATGTTTCCATTTTTACTTGATAAATGTATATTTGGTTAATTTTTCTGTGTGCGTCCAACGTTTTCTTATTGTTTGCCAATGTTCATGGACTTACGGCTTGAGAATACCGTCTTGGTATTTTCGATTTACTACTTTACAACGCAGAATGATTTTTATTTTACGGCAATGCATCACAAATTCAGCAGTTATAGAAAATGAAAAACTTCGTTATTTACAAAAGACTAACATCAATGCACCTTTCTCTGAAAAGCAAGACTCCGTTGACTTTGGCAAGTCAAATAGGAAACTTTGGACATATACACGCAATCCAAATATTTGAATAAGAAATATGAGTACATTGTAACCAAAAAGGAAACTTAACAGACTTCTATCAAAAACTGGAAGGGCACATGTCATCCGACAAGATGCGTCCTTGTCAATTCAGTATATGATACGAATTTGCAAACTCAAACGGGTCATACACGAATAATTCTCTATCTAAGGGGACTTTCTCTATAGATACACAAAAAAATAAACAGACCAATCTGAGAAACTGTCGTCTAAAACAATTTAGTTTCCAAACAAAAACATATTCAAAACCGTCTAATAGTATGTACATTGATAAATGTTTGTTAACATGAATTTATGTCCTACATTTCAGTCATTAACCCATGTCGTAACACTGATGCAGCAGTCATTTATGTATTCACATGTGTTGACGTCATACAATTCGCACAGAAGGCAACGGATACAGAGAAATGCATGTGAGTAAACGTATGCCACCTTCAATGTAATTATTCTCATTTAATAATGTTATCGTTGTGGTTGATGTCGCGGTAAGGTAGAGTCAGGATAATGTGATAAATGCTCTTGTATAGTTACTTAAGGTAATGGATTAATAAGTTTTGTTAAAGCGTGATTCGGGGGTCAAAATATGAATTACGCAGAAGTGAGTCGATGTACAAAACTAGTCCAATAGCATTATGTAAACATTCCAAATTTTCGACCTTTCTTTTGCGACTATTGGACCAATATCGAACCATGTTTGTATCATATTTGAAGGCGATGTATTCCGATTTGTACAAGTTATGGGGTGTGACCTCCAGGAGGAGCTAAAATGGAGAGAAATTCGACAAATTTGAAAAACAATATTGTTATCAACAAAAAAGCCTAGAGTTTAATGTTTTTAATTTAACAACCTATAGACATTTAGAGATATATTCAAACCAGATGGATATTAAGTTCCAAGGAAGCTCTTGTCTTCCCTATTCCTTAGATTTTATAGCAAATTTCGACCACTTACTGTTAAATTATAGATATAAAGATATCTTCTTTACGTAACATTTGAAGTATAATGTTAATAACAAGATTTACTCTACCTGCCTGTCTACTATAGTTCTTTTTAAAATGTTACAGAAAGCAAATACTCTTTGGGTCGGGCAGATGGCAAATAAATTTAATGTTTGGAGAAAACAGATGAACAGATCAGGCAAAATTATGCTTTTTTTTTACAAATGCACGTGTATAACATAGATTCATTTTGCGAAGAGAAATGTTTGTACATAATGCCATGTAGATAAAGTACGTTTCCTTGAGTGTTTCACTCAAAGTATTTAACACACAGTAGTTTTTTTAAGACGCTGACATCCTACCCATAACATACCATGTAGAGCTGTCCATACATACTGTCTGATTGTATAAGATATACACATTCTCCAGATGATGATGTTAATATATGTATTTGTTGTGAAAGTGCCCTATAGATAAATATTGATCTACAAACACAGCTGTATAACAAACAAATGGCTTATGTGTTGTATGCTTCATCTGAACCAGATCGTGTCCTCTGTGTGTATACAACTCCTAAATAAAGGCATTTAGTACTGTCACTATACATCTAAAACCATCACATCACCTAGTATAGCAATATTGTTCGTGTTGTGACATACCGAGTCGAGCAGTTTGTGCCTTCCTTAGCAGATGTAACTGTTCAGTAGCTTCAGTATACGCCCTCTTTTAACACCATCCTATCATTATCCATGCTAGCTATGGCCCTTGGTTCATCTTTAGGTCAGTAGCTTCAGTATACGCCCTCTTTAACACGAGCATCATCTCATGTGGATACCACCATCCTATCATTATCCATGCAAGCTATGGCCCTTGGTTCATCTTTAGGTCAGTAGCTTCAGTATACGCCCTCTTTGACATGAGCATCATCTCATGTGGATACCACAATCCTATCATTATGCATGCAAGCTATGGCCCTTGGTTCATCTTTAGTTTTGAACATGTTGGTAGTCTTCTCTTTCTCTGTGTAGATTCTTCTTACACTGCGGTCCTTATTACAACTACACTGTGGTCCTTATTACGACTACACTGTGGTCCTCATTACAACTACAATATGGTTCATGCACATTTGTTGTAGGATTTATACATACATATATATATACATCTAGACTCCAAATCTAGTTCTAGTGTCTTATATTATATTCCTTTTTAATTTGCCTGTTCGAAGAACAGAATAGCTAATATCATCCCTAGGTCGTTGCCGCTGGCGTCCAACCTTATGTTAAATTGCAAACATAGTTACATAAGTAATCATTATGAAGACACACTTATAGTTTTAGAAAATAATATTTTCAATTTTCTCAGAAATTATTAGTTTTAGACTTTCCAAATATAAATGAAAGTAATCATTCTGAAGTCATATCCGAAGTTTAAGAAAAACATTTCCAATATTTGCCACTATTTGAGAAGTAGCACTAACATATGATCCACAGAGGAGCTGTATGGTTCGCCTTGTAACCAACTATTTTCTATCTATAAGATGAAGATTGTGTTCATCAAAACATGGCTGGGTGATGTTGTCTGCTGCAGACACACAAATACAATTAGTCCATTATGCATATTCCATTATGAATAGAGAGTTTTAGCTTGTTTTAAGAATCTAGCAGCAGATAATAGTGCCAGTCCAGCTACGACATTTTGAGTTGTTATGAATTCCTTAATATTATCAAAGACAATGTCAATGTATGGTTTAATACCGGTTTAGCCACACCGCCTGGTTTCGTGCTGGGTGACAGTCCTCAGTCGGTCCGCATGGATTACTAGTCTTGAGGTTTGTTGTGATGTCAATTTAATTACTTACATTCTGAGGCTTCATTGTTTGACGCAGTTATTGTTTGTTTGTCAACGCCTCTCGTTCTGTTGATCCTATTCATACTGTTTTTTACAATCATTGCACAGTCCCAACTAAGGATATATGTAGAAATTTTATATATAGTTAGAATGCCCCAAAATTGCAATGTCAGCACATCTCTATTTTCTGTATCGCCGTCACACAAACACAGTGATTTTAGAGGTGTCACTATTGAAATTTTGTATTAAACTATCTACATTTGATTGATATATATTTTTACAGATATTTGGAAACAGTAGGGGAATGTTTAAAGACCAATATAGAGAACGAGTACAACACACAGTGTACAAGGGAAGATCAATTGTTTTTACTGAATTCTAATTCAGATATCATCACCATTTTGTTAAGTTTTGATATAACGACATGTAAGTATCGACAATTTGTACAATGTCTAATTTTTTCAGTAAATATAAAACAATTAAATACTTCAAAAATATAGACTTTTCATAAAGTTAATTACGAAAGCTACTGTTGTCTTTCGTCGTTTAAACTGTTGTTAGGATAATTTTGTACAGTAGTTTGTTGACAGTTTTGATCTGTTCTTGTAAAGTGTATACAAACGTATGCTCATGTAAATATTGAACATACTTTATCTATCATTATTTTGTTATATTTTCAGGTAATTTCCAATGATATCCTATTGTTGACGGAATGCTCTAGAATTAATCACAAAGTTGTGTAACAGAACACAGTGAAGAGTATATAGGAAAGGTTGGATGACATTTTAAACTGGATTTACTTATCAGTGCTTGTCTACAATGCTGATACATTCCGATTCCGATTTGTCATAAACTCTTGTAATGACTTGTTGATCGTATTTTCATTACACATGTATGTATATAACAAGGACATGCTGTTCAAATATTTATTACACACTTTATCTGTGTCAATATTTGTTTTAGATTTAATACGTTACTTCTAAGTTTGACTCTGGGGTCAAAAATAAGTTGCTATAGTCGGTGGCAATTAAGTTTAAAAATATATCATGTACATAATTGGTAAACAGGATGAGTGGAATCAACAGAACAAGAGACACTGATAATCCAACAAAAGCCGCATCAATCAACCCAGCATCAGAATAAAACGAAAAACTAGAGGTCAATACAATCCCAAGACTAGTTATCCATGCGGACCGATTTTGGACGGTTACCCAGCATGAAACCAGGCGGTGTGGTTAAACCGGTTATTGAGGCCTCAACCTTCCCACTTCATGCATGAGATAAGAAGTCTTAAGTATGGACATATATTTAAAAATGTAATAAATACATTTCATAGCGCTGTCAATCATCTCAATCATCTCAACAATGAGCTGCCAAAATCAACTGTACAGTATATAAAACAGTTTTTCTCTCTAAAGTTCATAACCTATAAAGTAGTAATTTCGAAAAACTAAGACGATATTCTAAAGTCGTAAATCTATGGACATGGCCAAAAAAAGAAAAATGTGGGACGCACACAGAACAAATAACCAAATATACATTTATGAACTAAAAAATGAAACATCACGAACTTCTATTTAAAAAAAATGACTGTAAATGACTGAAAATGCACTTTTAGTTATTCTCACAGCTGCATAATTATCTAGATCTTGCATTTTGACAATATTAAAGAAAGTTGGACAAAGTACTGCGGAGGCGTTACCATGACAAGGCACCTTCTTGTTCCAGACATTTTCGAAGTGTAAAGGATCATACACATCGACAGACCGTAAAGTTCTTATTTCATGTGTATTTCCGTATCAACTTTCTTGCATCTTGCCTTTTTGGAAAAGACGTTACATTGTACAGCGGAGCTACGATAACAATGTTATCGCTGACCTTAATTTCGTTTGCGGGGGACAGGCTATATTGATAACCTCAATTATTGCTTATTTTCTCTTTGTCGGTATTCTTCTTAATTTTTTCAACCATTATGAACTCGTTGGAGTCGTAGCTAGCTAGGCCAGGAAGCTTGGACTAGGTCCTCTCAAACAGAGAAAAGAATTGGTTTTTCGTTTCCTTTATTTATGATATTTTTCAATGCTCATTCGCGGGCGAAGCCCGCGTCCGGTAACATTGGTGTTGCCGGGGAGCTTTGTTTGTTTTCGCTAATAAGCGGAAACTGTGAAAACGAAAGCTGATGAATCATTCTGGGAAATCTCACTTCGTCTCGTCTTAATGCTGCACTTTGCCCGTGATTAACTAAAATATAAAATCTTATATGTAAATAGTACGCTTTTTCTGTTTTCCGATTGCCTATGCTTATTCTAGATTTTTCCCCAAAACATTTCGTTTTTACACGAAAAGGATAGACAAGAGTTAAATTTTTGGAGTCAAAAGCAGTTTGGGGTAAAAATAGAATGTTCCTAGGCAAATGACGTCATTACACAGCGCGCGTAAAGTCACGCGCTACTTGGCGGTGTCTAATGCATGCAATGCCAAGAACTGTTCATCGAATACACGGACCTCGACTAAGTCTATCTTTGAATTTTGTGTCGTAGGGAGGTGAAAGAGATTTTTGGGAGAGATTGGGTAAAAAATAAATGACAGTTTAACCGGTAAAGAGCCGATTTAAATAAGTTTAGATATATATAGAAGGATGCTCTGAGTCAACATCGAGATGTGTATGTCGCTGTGACAAACTACGATTTATGTTTTCATGACGATTTAACATTTAAATCTGTCAATAAATATTTAGATAAATAAATAAATAAATTATTTTTTTAAGTTATATAAGAATAACACTAAAAACTTTTAATGTAAGCGTATCCCGGCCAGCAGCTTTGCTGCAATTTCTTGTTTATTTTGTGTGCGACTCCTTTTGCAGGCCACTTTTTTATTTTAAAACTGTTCTTTGTTGTCTTGTAAATACTAGTCAATAGATATCATATATACTAAGTAAGTTTCAGTAAAAATATATTCGTAGAAATGTACTTAATATAAGTAAAATGTCTAAATACCCGTTCTAACAGAATATGTTATTAGCATATGTAACAAACCGTTTGCATGGACGCACGTGTGGAAGTTTAAAGCGAGGCTCTTTTGCTCCGTTGCACATTGATAAATGTCACGTTGTCCTCTGAGCAGCTCGTGTTGTCGTTGCCTGCTGTAGCATTGACTGACGTGTTTGGCATAAAAGAGTTATAATAGGGTTCGCCGAGTTGCTCGAGTTATAGACTTTGCCTCGTGGTGACCGCCGTTTATAGCACGAGCACGAGCACACCGACAGCACCTCTTGGAAATCTGGCCCCGTTCTCACAAAGCTTCCTTAACTTTGAGGAGCTCCTCAACTTTGAGGATGTATATTTCAACCCACTGTAGAACATTTGTTATGTGTGTATATATTCATTTCAGTACATGTAATCGGGATTATTTGTCTATATTCTCCTTAAATCTTATACATTTTCTTGTACATGTGCATACATCAAGATTTTATAGGAGACTGAAATTTGTACGTTCGAAACAACACCACCGTTTCCGGTTATGACGTCACCATCAAGGTGCACTGCATTCTGAGCCGCTACGTCAGCTTCAAACTCATCTCTTTGTTCATCTTCAGTGTTCATCGTAAGAAACCGTAAAACGAGATTCATAGCAGCTGATATGACTGTAAGTCCAAACAAGATGAATAAAATGCTAAAAGCGAAGTAATGCAGTTTCTTTTGGACCCTGTCCTTCTGAAGTACAACAAGGTCTCCGAAACCTATCGTCGTTAAGGTAATAAAACAGTAATAAAATGAATCAACGTACTCCCAACCCTCTACGTGAGTAAAGATCATCGCACCCGTCGTTAATATCATCGTTGACAGATACATTGTTACGAATATCATATCCGTCTGCGATACTTCCGTGTTTTTTAACCGGAAGCACTTCTTGATTTGTTTCAGAGCAAATGTCACAAACATGTTCAATCTCTCTCCGACGCTTTGAAACATTATAAGACAAAGCGGTATCTCCGCCAATGCATAACACATACAGAAGAGTTTTCCTCCTATAGTTTTCGGTGTGCTGTGACCATAACCTGCAAACAATATATGAACATTAATTGCATGAAAAGGACCGCTCTTACTCAGAATAGTTGGTTCATGAGATAGTTCGGTTTTGTAACTTGTTTGTACTTGTGTTGTTTTGCAGCTGGTTGATATTGTGTTGGTTAGTAAGCATGGACAAACCTTGTCGGTTTGTTTTTTTGTAATTATGTTTTGTGTTTTGTTACTATTTGGAGTGCTGATTTAGTTTGATGGTTATGTTGTTTATTGTATGAATTAGTGGTTGATTTTAAAAGTTGTGTGAATTGTTACTAATAACTTGTACATTACAATGATGCTGAAGGATGGTTTTTTTTGTTGTTGATTGTTTTGTTTTGTTTGTTTCCATTTAAGTTTAACACCCCTCTCTACACATAGTCATACCAGACGGCGGTTGAAGACAAGACTTCGTCGCATGATCGCGTTGCCTCAATGAAATATCACGCACGTTGACATAATACTTCACCCGGTAATATTATCCTGACTCCGAACCAACTATCCCTCTCCTCTCCCAAATGCTGAGCGCTTAGGAAGGGATTTATTAATATGCATGCACGAATCCACGGAGGCATAATCCACGCTATGCCTTTCTGACGAAACATGTAGATCACATTTTTTGTGCAATATCTAATTCAAGAATACAATAGATTAAAATTATCCAAATAACATAAAATTGTCAAAAGATCAATAAGAAGCTCAAGTGAAATTCAATACGCATATATATTGAAATATTAATCGTCTTTATAAACATTTTAATCGTAATTTACCTACCACAGCTACAACAACCAAGGAAAAGAAGAGGGCGCCACCTAACTTCCATTGGACGACTTCCTGGTAAGGTCTGGACATTGATTCTTATATCCTCAAAATCTTTCTTGCTGACGTTGTATTTTGTAAGAATTTCTTCCTCTTCGTCAAGCAGACGTCGCTTGTTCTCAATTTCATATTCTGATTCGAATGCGTCAAAAACAGCTGCTCCAATCAGAAGATAGGTAAACGTACAGACGATCAAAGACAGTGTCCTTACATTTTGGCGCTTCATTTTCGCCGTCTGCTTGATTCCTTGTTATAGTAGGCTTTTGTCGAATTCTAAGAGAAGATTTTTCGATAAACAAACACATAGATTAAGATCTTTCATTATTTCTTCGCATGTTGGTGCTTTTCCTTCTTAATGTTTTGTATGGTTACTGCTCTTAATTTCGCTTACATGTTTGTTTTGTAAAACTTCAAATAATTAATCGTTCTCTCGTGTACAAAAATAAGCCAAAGAAAGAGTTAAATACGAAT
>JAUMGZ010192364.1:0-13135 GCA_032359645.1 Pododesmus macrochisma | reverse complement strand
ATGATACTGTAACTGAGTCAACTGAGAGAACACATGATTGTGTAACTGAGTCAACTAAGAGTACAAATGATATTGTTACTGAGTCAACTGAGAGTACAGATGATCCTGTAACTGAGTCAACTGAGAGAACACATGATTGTGTAACTGAGTCAACTGAGAGTACAAATGATACTGTAACTGAGTCAACTGAGAGAACACATGATTGTGTAACTGAGTCAACTAAGAGTACAAATGATATTGTTTCCGAGTCAACTGAGAGTACAGATGCTCCTGTAACTGAGTCAACTGAGAGTACAAATGATATTGTTTCCGTGTCAACTGTGAGTACAAATGATATTGTTACTGAGTCAACTGAGTGTACAGATGATCCTGTTACTGAGTCAACTGAGAGTACACATGATCCTGTAACTGAGTCAACTGAGAGTACACATGATCCTGTTTCCGAGTCAACTGAGAGTACAGATGATCCTGTAACTGAATCAACTAAGAGTACAAATGATACTGTTTTCGAGTCAACTGAGAGTACAAATGATATTGTTACTGAGTCAACTGAGAGTACAGATGATCCTGTAACTGAGTCAACTGAGGGTAAAAATGATCCTGTAACTGAGTCAACTGAGAGTACAAATGATCCTGTAACTGCATCAACTGAGAGTACAGATGATCCTGTAACTGAATCAACTAAGAGTACAAATGATATTGTTTCAGAGTCAACTGAGAGTACAAATGATCCTGTAAATGAGTCAACTGAGAGTACACATGATCCTGTAACTGAGTCAACTGTGAGTACACATGATCCTGTAACTGAGTCAACTGTGAGTACACATGATCCTGTAACTGAATCAACTAAGAGTACAAATGATCCTGTTTCCGAGTCAACTGAGAGTACAGATGATCCTGTAACTAAATCAACTAAGAGTACAAATGATACTGATTTCAAGTCAACTGAGAGAATAAATGATCCTGTAACTGAATCAACCGAGAGCACAAATGATACTGTGTCCGTGTCAACTGAGTGTACAAATGATCCTGTAACTGAGTCAACTGAGAGTACAAATGATCCTGTTTCTGAGTCAACTGAGAGTACAAATGATCTTGTAACTGAGTCAACTGAGAGTACATATGATCCGATTCCTGAGTCAACTAAAAGTACAAATGATCCTGTAACTGAATCAACTGAGAGTATAAGTGATCCAGATTATGAGTCAACAGAGAGTACAAGGTATACAGTTTCTGAAAAAGTGGAAATCAGCATTAATTCAGGTCAAGAGGCAACAGAGACCTCTACAAGTGATCCTGTTTCTGAATCAGCCAAAAGCAACAGTAATTTTGTTCAAGGTTCAACAGAGACAAGTGACCCTGTTTTTGAATCACCAGAGAGCAGCAGTATTCCAATTCAAAGACAAACTGAAAGTAATACTGTTTCTGATTCAACAGAAATCAACAGTAACCCAGTTAATCGATCAACTGAGAGCACAAGTAACCCCATTCCTGAGTCAGTAGAGAACAGCAATCCAATTAGAGTTTCAACAGAGAATGCACGTACAGCTGACCTTGTCTCTCAGACAACAGATAGCAGCCCAGTTCATCAATTTACACAGAAAACAAGTGATCCTGTTTCTAAGTCAACAGATAACAAAGGGAGATCAGTTCTAGAACCAAGAGAAAGTACAAGTAACTCTTCTTTGTCATCAGAGGAAACTTGTAGATCCAAGAAAAGCTCTCTTTCAATGTTAGAAGGCACCGCTATTCCTACTTCTCAGCCAACAGCAAAGCCTAACAATAATAGACCAATTGTGTTAATGTTCAAGGATGGAGTCTATAGTTGTCAGTGCTGTAACTTATCTCTGGAAAATTTACATAAATTTGAGGAGCATGTGGCGGAACATATCATGCTACAGCCGTACATCTGTGTTAATTGTAAAATGTCATTTCGGAGGAAGGAGGATGTGGAGGTCCACGTGAAAGAGATACACAGGACCAGTCGAGCGGTGGGAGGAGTAAAAGGTATGAAAAGGATATCCCAGATCATCAGCAAACTTAAGAACAACGGACAAATCAAATTTGTAGGGATTGTTCCGCACACTGATACATGTACACAGGAAGTTGGAAGAACACAAGTTGTGCTCACAAAATCATCAAGTACAGACGCATCAACAGATTCATCAACAACAAATGCAGTGGACAAAGATTATCAGCAAAGCTGGAAAAACAGGAGTCCTGTCTCAGCGGGTTTGAAAAACACAGAGTCAGTATGTTTAGATTCAACCGTAAATCATTCTGCGAATAAACAAGAATCTGCAACTACAGGTTCAACAAAGCCAGTATCACCAGATTTAAATCAGACTTTAACTGTTAACAAATCCACATGTCTGGAACATCCTGTTACTATGGTGTCAACCAATTCTGTTTTATTGGATTTAAACCTACCTTCAACTATAAACCATTCCTCAAGTCTGGAAGGACCTGTTACTATAAGGTCAAAAAATTCTTCTTCAACAGATTTAAATGTCACTTCATCTCTAAAGGATTCCACTTGTCTGGAACAACCTGTTACTATGGTGTCAACAAATTCTGGTTTAAAGGATTTAAACATCATTTCATCTCTAAAGGATTCCACTTGTCTTGAACAACCCATTACTATGGTGTCAACAAATTCTGTTTTAATGTACTTAAACCTCACTTCAACAATGAACCATTCCCCATGTCTGGAAGGATCTGTTGCATTGGTAACGACAAACTCTGTTTCAACAGATATAAATCCAATTTCATCTACTAACCAAGTTAAGTGCTCGGAAGGATATGATGAAGTGGATAATTCATCAGGGTATGGAAATCTGGATTCACAGGATCTTTTAAAAAACATTGACAAAACTCACGGGAGTGTGCCTTCACAGAAGACAAATGTAGGGACTTCTTATTTGACAAACATAACAGATAAATACCGGTACCCATATCATGGTCCTTCAGTTGATGCCTGTCCTACGCAGACAACATGGACGACATTAGGGGCCATTTCTTCATGTGTTACAACAAAGAAAACAGCAGAGTTCCAAATATCAAGCAATATTACTACAAGTACTGCCAAGCCATCAAGTATTGATACACCCACTGGAGACAACAAAGAAAGTCACTTTTCTTTGAATGTACACAGCGAAGCCACAATTAAGGATGCTGATATTGTTAGTAAGTCTATTGAGATGTCAGAAAGTCACTTGAGCTTCATTAATATTGATCAAAATCAGAAGGAAATGACCTTCGAAAAAAATGTGGAAAGCATACCAGAAACAACTATTCCAAAATTACAAAATAAAGTTGAAAAACAAATGCTAACGAACCAGGAAAAAACGGTTTCAATGCATTCTATACAAGTTGAGAAACAAGTGCTAAAAAACCATGATCAAACAACTCCAGAAAAGCAATTCGAGAAAGAACATGCTTTATATAAACAAAGACATATAGCAGATAACACCCCAGTTGCTATTCCAGTTAATAAAACTCAAGTAAAAGCAAGCAATTCTCGGACATCCAAAGACTTATCTCCAAGCTTCCTTATCGTTCTGAAACCTTTACCAGCACAACAAGATATGACGAGTGTCCTTCAGCAGAGCTGGTTAGTACATAGACTGAGAAAGCGTATAGAAATGAATATGTACAATGAAAAAACCTCAACAGGTGGAACTGAACTGAAATATCTTATTCAGGAGGCTAGGGAGGCCTGGAGGAGTAGACTCAAACCCGACACGACAGACATCTTGCTGAGGATGTTTCAGACATTTTACGTGGACAAGGACTTACTTGTCTGTCTGTCCTGTAGAAGAACGACAAAGGACATGATGAGTTTTCACCGCCACATTACCAGACATATATTGCACGAGGACGTTTTGGTGAATTCTGAAGATCAGTGGACAATCAAATGTCTGGTGGATCTTGTTACAATGCTAATAGTTGACTTAAACAAGACTCCAGACGACTGTGTAGTTATAGGCTCAAAAGATTTGGCTGCAGACTTCAGTAAATCGACCAAAATAGATACAGTCGATTTGACAGATGAAAGCAGCTCTATGCATAGTTCAGCTCATACTTTTGTACAAAATCACTCAAGTGCTAGAATTCCAAGCACATCAAAGTTAACAGACAAAACTACTGTGGAAATAATCTCTGATTTAGAACACCATGGTGAGACCATATTGTGTGATAGCACTATTGATGTCAGAGACAGTGCAGAAGTTCACCCTGTCAATCTAACGTCATCTACAGCAATCTCTAATCACAAGACAGGAAGCAGTACTGAGCAAATCGTCAAGACAGGAAGCAGTACTGATCACATCGTCAAGACAGGAAGCAGTACTGATCACATCGTCAAGACAGGAAGCAGTACTGATCACATCGTCACGACAGGAAGCAGCACTGCACACATTGTCAAGACAGGAAGCAGTACTGATCCCATTGTTAAGACAGGAAGCAGTACTGATCACATCGTCAAGACAGGAAGCAGTACTGAACACATTGTCACGACAGGAAGCAGCACTGCACACATTGTCAAGACAGGAAGCAGTACTGATCACATTGTTAAGACAGGAAGCACTACTGATCACATCATCAAGACAGGAAGCAGTACTGATAACAGCATCAAATATCCAGTTATTGCTTCTCACTTACTATTGAATCATACTAGTGTTGAGCAGACAAAAAGCAGCACTTTAGGAAATCAAAGAAATCACTCAGATGGCAATTCAAGACTGACAGAGAATGTGACTCCTGTGCATGTGTCGTCCAATAAAAAGAAAGACAAACTCTCTTTTGCTAAGGATGGAAACCATTTCACTTGTGCCTCGTGTGGTTTAGTGACACCGTACGAGTATGTTCTTCGTGCTCACATTTGGAAACATTTACATTGGTTTAAGAAACGCTGCAAGATTTGCCCATCCTTGCAAAGACCCCCGAGGGAAGTGTCGTGTAAACTAGTGGAGGAAATTCTCAACTCTGTCAAATGTGGTACCTCATTACAAGCTGTGGTGAAATCAGAACCAAACGTACCTATCATCAAACAGGAAGAGATTGAGCCGATTGTTATATCTGATGATGAGGAGGATGTCATGAAAAAAGGTGGCATTCAGAGTCCGACTATCACCTCCCAGGTTTATATTGATGTTCCTGTACTAGATGTAAAGCCACAACTTAAAGAAGATGGGACTATACACATCAAGGATTCAACAAAGCAAAATCAGAGTCTGACTGTCACCACCCAGGTTGATAGTAATATTCCTGTACTGTATGTAAAGCAAGAGCTAAAAGGAGACAGCACTATAAACCTCATAAATCCAACAAAACAAAGGGAGACTACTACAGACAGTGCTGCAAAACAAAGGGAGGCTACTGCAGACAATGCTGCTAGACAAAGAGAGACTACTACAGACAATGCTGCAAAACAAAGGGAGGCTACTGCAGACAATGCTGCTAGACAAAGGGAGGCTACTGCAGACAATGCTGCTAGTGAGGCTCCTGCAGATGTTTCACCATTAGACAGTGTTAATTCTGATAGCACAGAGGTACAATTAAAAATTACCAATGCTTTTACATTGGTCGGAACTGGATCAAAACGTAATGATCATATTCAACCTCATTTGTCCCCAACATCAACTGTACATGCAGTGGAAGATACTGCTGAAGTGCAAATTCAAACTACGAAAGGTTGTGTGTCCATGGATATGACATGTAGAGACAAAAGTAGTGAAAATTGTGTTCAACATTCAGGAAAGCAGGACGATGTTTCTCGCAAACAGAATGAATGTCAAAGACAACATACTGGTACACAAAGTGATTTCTTTAAATGTGGATTTACGGGTTGTTTGTTTTGCAGTTGCAGACCTGTCGATTACTACATTCATCTGAACTTGCTGCATGCAAACAAACTCACCTATGCATGTATATATTGTGGCCATGTTGAATCTAGTGTTAAGCCTCACATGAAACATCTGTTGGATCATCTACAAAAGCAATCACCGCTGTTGGAGTGTTGTGAGTGTAGGCTGACAACTCATGGGAGTATCCTGGATTACGAAGCACATTTTAAGGCTGAACATCCTACTTGTGAACTTTATACATGTCTTGGATGCTTTCAAAGATTCATGTCGCTACGTGAGCTCATTGCACATTTTCATGATAATTTACTCACTTTTGTAAGTTGCCCTTATTGTACGGCAGCATGTACTGACAGGAAGGTTATGTACGACCACATCTCTAAAGATCACCCATCAATGGTTTCCAAAGAACTTGCACTTGGTTGTGAGCTTGGTTGCTATCAAAAGTCGTCCATGGCAACAACGTTTTATACTTCTGTGTCACCAGCAGACAAAGAGTTACGATTGCCATCGAGATCAAATTCAACAACAGCCAAAAAATCTCAAGCACTTTCAACGACACTGTTACCACCTTCAGACACAAATTTGTCATCAATTAACAACTCAAGGCATACAAGAGGTCATGATGCCCTGTCGGTAACATCAAAGTCAACTTCAGCAACAACATCTTCTGTGAAAGCTGTGCCGTCTGAGTACGAACTGGTATTAGAGTATCATGCACTTCACAAATGCCAATCCTGTTCTTTTATTTGTAAAGATGAAAATTCACTTCAGATGCATGCCATAACACATGACAAAAATGGTTACGCAGCCAATGTTGAACAGCACCAATCCTTTATCTGTCCTATCTGTCCAACCGGCTTTCAAATGGTCAAAGAGTTCCTGAATCACATGTGTTCACATATTGGAGATCATCAGATTAAAACATTTCGCTGTTTGGAGTGTTCGTATATTACCAATATAAACATGAACCTGCGTGAACATGGAAATCAACACCACCAGCGCTTTGATAAAAGCAAAACTGAATGTCGGAAGTCAAGTGTTAACGTGTCTGTGAACAAGCATGCAGGACTTGTCATAGAATGGAAAGCATCGCCTTTACATAACAATAAAGAGAAAAGCACAAACCTGAATCTAGGGAATGAAATGGCAAGATCATTTGTGGAACATAGCTACGAACAAAAAAGCACAAACCTGAATCCAGGGAAGAATGCAACGGCAAGATCATTTGTGGAACATAGCAACGAACAAAAAAGCACAAACCTGAATCCAGAGAAGAATGAAATGGCAAGATCATTTGTGGAACATAGCAATGAACAGAAAAGCGCAAACCTAAAACTAGAGAATGAATTAGCCAGATCATTTGCGGAACGTAACAACAAACAAAAAAGTGCAAATCCAGACACACATTCTGAGGCTACACAACACATCATTCAACCTCGTTTTGTGTGTAGAGATTGCGACAAGGTTTACAAATGTTTTGATAGTTTTAAAGGGCATTTCTACACACATCCAGCTCCATATCAGTACCTTCGTATACTTCGGTGTGGAATTTGCAAGGTGTTCACTTCAACAGAGCGAGATTGCGTGAAAGAGCATGCCAAACATGCACATCACAAAATAGCTAACATCATAACAACCTGCATGTGCCTGAAGTTAAAAAATGGTCCAATTGAAGGAACTCAAGTAACCAATTGTCCAAATGCAGGTGTTGACACACAGAGTGCCATGGGAACTACAAAAAACCAGTCGAGATTTAAAAAGAAAGTAACAGGCACAATAAGTAAAGACAAAGCTGCACCAAGCACTGTTGAATCCTCTCAGACTGAAAATGGGAAGTATTCCGCTGACAACACAGACAAAGGAATGGATCAAAAGGAAGACAGTTATGATGGAACAATAGATAAAGGGAGGTTTACTGGGTTAAAGAAACTGACGAAGAAGTCACACTCCAACAGTGAAACAGATGGAAATTTTACAGGGGTAAGGGAGAGAAGTAACGAGCAGTCTATTATGAGTCTTGAAGTTGTGAAAGCATCTGAAAATACACAGACAAAAATTGACATACAGTTAAAGAAGAAGCTGTTGGTAACAAGTAGGACTGATTTGGGAAATCTTCCAAGGAATGTAAAAACCAGGCGGATAATATTGACACCATTTGATGATTACATATGTAAAGTTACAGGACACCGGTCAGTGGTAAAGCAAGAGAGGTTCAGCCATAAAAAAAGTAAAGCACAAAAAAAAGTTGAAGAATGTATCCCACACATAGATGAAGGTCAGTCAGTCAAATCAGAAGAGGGTATCCCCGGCCCAGATGAAGGTCAGTCAGTCAAATCAGAAGAAGGTATCTTAGGCCCAGATGAAGGTCAGTCCGTCAAATCAGAAGAGGGCATCTCCTGCCTAGATGAAGGTCAATCAGTCAAATCAGAAGGAGAATATAGTACCTCTGTAGATGAAGGTCAGTCTGTCAGATCAGAAAAGGACAGTATCGCCTGCTTAGATGATGGTCAGTCAGTTAACTCCGATCTAACAGAGGAGGATATTTCAATGGGTTACAGTACTGATAATAACTCTGTGGTTATCAAGAATGAATTGCACAATTTTATGCTGGGTGGTGGGGCATTACACATAAAGTTGCGCTCATGTTATCAAATGAGTGACAATCGCTTCATATGCGCCGTTTGTAGTGACACATCATTTGAAAGTCAAGGTCAATTGCACAAGCACCTGTTACAGCACTTTAACATTGGGATCTACATCTGTGACTATTGTAACCACGAAGAGTTAGAATCACAGAATCTCGTCGGTCACATCAAAAGTCGTCACTCTGGCAGACCAGTCCTGTATCGCATGATTAGTGACAAGGCAATTACAAACAGACTAAACAAAAGTTTACACAAGTATAAAGCTGGAACATTGGATGAGGACTCCCCTCCAGGCAGTCCTATTGATATTGGCACTGACCATGATGATGATGACAGCCAAGAAGGGGAGGTAAGCAATGACCAAAGCAGCAAAACAGCAGATGATGAAAAGGGAGGTAACAAACGTCTTAAAATTATCAAGATTGGGAAGATGAATAAGTGCACAACATGTGGCTATGAGTCTCCAAACTATAGAGCTGTATTGGGCCATATTCGTGTCCATAGTTGTAAATTTAAGAAACATCACCTTACTCAACCTAAAAATAGGTCTTTCTATGATGAATTGAAGAAAAAGAACCTTACTAAACTTATAAATAGGTCTTCTTCAAGGTTGAGAGGGAAGGAAACCTTATTAAATGTTACTGAACTCTCTCGAGTATCCTCAGCACCATCACCCAATTTTACAAGGTGTTCTTCGAGGATTTCTAGTGACCTTCAGTCAGCTTCATTGTCCAAGCCAGCAACTCGTCAAGCTGTATCATCAAACCTATCGCCTCTACAGACCTCTGCCTCCAATGCGGCTACTCCTCCGAGCTCTAATTTGGAAAAGAATATTTCTGGCAACAGTATTGCAAACAAGATTAAAGTTGGTACTTTTTTAATGTGTTCGGTGTGTGGCTATAAGCACACCAATGTTGTCTCTATCAACAATCATTTAAGGATACACAAAACATCCAACCTTCGCGTAGTTGAGTACAAGAAAAAATTGGTTGGTAACATGTTCAAGTGTAGAGTCCTGAAAGTGGGCAATATGTTCAAGTGTACAGTGTGCGGCTATATGAGTACAACAAGTCATGGTGTGGTATCCCATTCAAGGACCCACAAATTTAGGAACTTAAAATCTTTGGCCGAGAAGACACAGTGTAATTACTGTGGCTACAAGGCTTTGAACAAGTACCGCCTTAGACAGCACGTCAGCAGAAACCACAAAAACTGTAGAGATGAAATTCCGAAACATGAATCGTCTATTAAACCGGACAAACTCAAAATTCGTGAGAGCTATGTACAGAAAACTACGAAACATGGGACTTTTCTGTGTTGCAAAACTTGTCCTTTTACAGCATTGTCACATAAAACAATGCAGGGACACGTCTTAAAGCATATGGCTAATTTAACGGATCAATCTTCTGGTGATAAAAAACTTGCATACAAATGTCGTGGGTGTTGTAGGATCTTTCCGAATAAACTGCAAGTCTTTGAACATTTCAAATGTGCTGCCTCTTGTTCCGAAATGTTCAGGTGTCCCAAATGTAAATATGTTAGTACACGCCAACGTGTTCTTAACCATCTGAGGTATGCACATCATGGCCATGAGGGTGAACCATGCGTCTGCTCCAAGTCTGAACAGTTTAAAATTGTTACCCAAGAACAAAAGGGGGGAAAATCAGGAAGAGCACATGCGGAAATGACATCAAAAAAGGAAAAACACCCGCCAAAAGTCCAAGATGAAAGTAAAGAAATTGAGAAGAAGTGCTTATTAAAAAGAGAGAACATAATGTTGCACATGAAAGATTCTAACGGAGATTACTTCGAGTGCAAACTGTGTCACTCTGTCATTTTGCATAGCAGAAGCTCAGAAAAACATTTCAAGAAACATAAATTTAACGACAGTTACAAGACAGAGGACAGAAAAGTACTGTTTAAATGCCGAGGTTGTGTTAGGGTTTATACCAACAAATCCGCAATTTTCCGTCATTTCGATGAGAGCAAGGCCTGTAAGCAGATGTACAGATGTCCAATATGTAAGCTAAAATATGTCAGTACCAAGCGTGCAGACATGATTATGCATATCAAAAACACGCATAAAATTGAGAAATGTTCTCCAGAGATTTGTACAAGAATACAACAGCTAAGATGCATCAATCGAGCACTAGCTAAATCAGCAACCAGTTCATCAACAGACAACTTGGATAAGGCACCCAAATCTTCTGACACAACTTCTGAGGGCGGTCAAGAAAAGTCTGACTCAAAATCAATGAACTTCTCAAAGGAAGACTTTTGCTCTATCGTGTGTATTAAGTGTATGTTTATTGCTGCTAACACTTTAGCATTTCAGAGGCATCGGAATCTTAAACACAAAAACCGAGATTTTGAATGTGGCTTTTGCGAAGAATTTATCACACCTTCTCTAGATCATCTCGCCACTCATGTATGTGAGAAACATGGCAAGAACAGTCTAAAGTTTTATTTAACCACCTCCAAAACGCAAGATAATGACTCTCATTTAAACACCTCAAAAAAGCAACAGAGTGACTATCATTTAACCAACTCAAAAAAGCAACAGAGTGACTATCATTTAACCAACTCAAAAAAGCAACGAAATGACTCTCACTTAACCAACCAGAGAAAGCAACAGAATGACTCCAATATTCAAGCAAAGCTTCTGCCATTTGTAAAATGCCTATTTAGTAAATGTCACCAAGCTGTGTTTCGAGGACAACTCACACCTCATCTTATGAGACACTTCAACTACAAACCCTACTGCTGTGCTATCTGTCCCAACACATACTTATTTAAAGCAAGCCTGAGACACCATTTCAGTGTCGACCATGTTGGAAAAGAGTTGAAGTATGCATACAAAGGAAATAGTAACATTGAGGGCAAAGTGTCAGACCTACGGGCAAAGGTGTGTAAGCCGTCTAACATCACTTTTCGACCCAGGAGGCTGCAGGTAAAACAACAGAGGAAAGCGCAGAAAAAACAAAAAGTCGATGACGATGGCCCTAAAAGCATGGACAGTGGTTTGGAAAGAGCTCTAAACTCAGTGAAGCAGGAAGACTTGGACTTTTTTGAAACATTTTCAGGTCCCGGGAAGATGATGAAAAAGGGGATTAGGAAAGCAGACTCAAAATCAACGTTTACCTGCAAGCTGTGTAAAAACTTTTCAACTACAAATTACAACTCCGCCTTTAGCCACGCTTATACACATTACCCGAAGGTGTTTAAATGCCCGTACTGCAGTTACTGTAGATATCCACGGTAAGTATGAACAAATTTACATTCTTTGTTCTCTTTGTTGTCTGTTCTGTCGTATTAGATACTGAATTCAGGAATTTATGGTTCGAGAACTTCGTTCAACTATCAATATTGGTTGTACAGTCTGTTGTACACTGGAAACTTGTAGGTGTCTGTTTTTAAAAATGGTGTTGAAAATAGGTGATGCTTTTACAGACAAAGTTCTAAGAATATGACTGTTAACTTTTAACTTTTCGGAAAATAATGTTAACAAGAATCATCACAAGAGAAAGGGGATTCAGATTTGTTCGCAGTAGTGCTTGGTTATCAGGGGGCACAGTTTGGGGCCAATATGGGGAAAAGGCAAAAAAAAGAGATGTGTTTCCCCTAACCCAACCCTACATATATTTTTTATTTATCCCTGACCCTACACATTTTTGGCTAAAATATTAAAACACTTTATAGAGTCCTTGTCTGTAAAATATGTCTGCAGTAAGGTTCCTTTATTATATTATAATTACATAATGAGAATATCAAATGTCCAGCCAAAGGCAGAAAGGCAATATTAAAACAACCCCTTGGCAAGAAGTCGTGCCAGCATTAAATGGCTCCTTTGCTCGTAAATTTGGGAGCCATTTCCAAATTTTAGGCACCAATATGGAAACTTATGTACTATTGGCCGTGAATTATAACTAAACTGTAAAACTTGCAATTGCTTGTCATTTATGACTTAGTAAATACCTGTATATAAGTGTATTACATTTGTTGAATAAATTAATAATAAATTAACAACAGGGATTTGAAAGTGCTATTGACTTTATTTTTCAATTTTTTTTTGAAGTTTTAGTGAATTTATTATGATAAACAGTCTTTCTATAAGTAATGCCAGTTTCCGTTTCCATTTTGTAAATTGCCCACATGTTAATTACACTACATGTACTCGCTTGTATCTGCAGATTAAGTTGATATCTGAGAGAAATCCACAATTGTTACTTAAGAACAAAATCTGTGCCACAAGGCCGATGATGAAGCCATTTGTTGGAAATTTTTTTTAGTTTGACTGAATTTAGAAGCATCTGGTTTTTGTTTTTGGCTATCGGTTGATCAGTATCATTCTCCTCAACGATGATAATGTCGGATACTTAGGAAGTCAATTTATTAAGCTTCTAGACCTTGAGCATTTGGAAAAATAAATTGTGTCAGGATCTTGCTTGATCCGTCGGCATTTTGTTTTACACTTACTTAGTAAGCTACGCTTGAACACGTGCTTTATATTAGCCTATATGGAAAAAAGCGTGTAAATGATTTTTTATTTGCTTGTTTGTATTAAGGGCTTATTGTCCGATCAACAGCTAAGGTCATTTACGGACGTGCCAGTTTTACTGGTGG
>JAUMGZ010192363.1:7972-22482 GCA_032359645.1 Pododesmus macrochisma | reverse complement strand
CACAATAAGGTGTCCAACATTACACTCTAGTTGGGATACAAGACACCTCTATCTCTCTACCACAATAAGGTGTCCAATATTACACTCTTGTTGGGATACAAGACACCTATATCTCTCTACCACAATAAGGTGTCCAACATTAAGCTGTAGTTGGGATATGAAACACCTCTATTCCTCTAACACCAATTTGTAACCCATCGGATGGAATATCCCTATCTTCCACTCACTTATATGAAAGATTCTTTTAATCCCTCTTCCACAATTAGGTGTCCAATATCAAGCTCTAGTTGGGATTCGAGACATGCAAACCACTCTACCACAATAAAGAGTCTGACACAAGAAAGATCATCCACAACAAGTGAAGTTCTTTCTGGTTTGAGATGTCATGAACACATGATACATTAATGTATGCACTATATTTAATGTTTTCCCATCACATGAAATACACAAAATATGAAATAACAATCAAAGACCTATTCCTCAAACACTGAGTTACAGGCACAGTGCACACAGAGTCACACGCACAGTGCACACATGCCATGCACGCACACACACACACACACACACAATTAAAACAAATTTTCATTTTTATACACAATCTAAAATCTCAGAATTCTTATTGTATAATCATAGTGTTACAGTTATTAATTTTAGATTGACTTTCAATGTTGTGTCCATGGGTAAAAGATGACCATGAAACTAAACTGCATGATTGGATGTTCTCTGATAGTGTAGAAGTTTGATTTTTCAAATTTTTCCGTTATACTGCTAAAGGAGTGATATTCTCTACAATAAAACGACCTATCAAGGGATATAACTCTTTTACTTAAAATTATTCTTTACACTCTCAAGGTATATTGTATGATCATAGATATCCGTTATACTGATAAAGAAGTGATATTTTCTACAATAATGCGACCTATCAAGGGAGATAACTCTTGCCAAAATACCTGAACCAAAAACACATGGTCATTTCTTGCAGCCATATGTATACAAATGATATACAAGCTGGAAGACAGTATGCTTGTATCAGATCTAGAGGATAAATGATATTACAATTATCAGCTGAGGTATTCAGTATGTATTACAGAGCATATAATCAAAGAAATTACATAAAACTGATGAAAACTTTAAAAGCAAAGCTGGATAGAGATACTCTAGAACACCTCCAGAACTATTCAGGTAACATGTCAACTCAATCTGATAAAAATCATATCCTTCTACCAACTGCGGAGTTTTTCCATGGAGAAGTAGGATATGGTTGTTATCAGATTGATGTCAAATCTACTGGTTATTATTAAATGTCTGACAGATCTGTATGTTAACTGTTTATAACACTTAATTCGCTTTATCGTTAACAGTTTTACCGTTATAACTTGTTCTAGTTACAAATTTATCATTAGTTATAAAACAGTAAAGTACATATACTCCAGTCATTCAACAATTACTGAACACTACAAAGTATTAACTTTTATTCAAACAAGACTGGGTCTATCACTTTATTACTTTTCTCCGCCAGGGCTGCGGTCTGCAATACAAAGACAGGTAGCAACTCAAGATGGCTACAAGCTATGTGTCTTTGTTTAGCGCAGCGCCGCCCTGATGGAGAGAGAGGGCAGCGTAACAAAGGGAGAGAACCAGTCTATTATTCAAACAAGAGTTAGACATGCAAGTGATATCTAAAATACTCTCTCTACATGCTGATCTGGATTTGGGTGATGACGATGACCTTGATTCTGAGGAACTGGACGTTGCCCAGAGCGTCGCGGTGGCGCTAGATACTCGAACATTGATTGTGTGTGATGAGATAACATCTTGGACAGTTCGCCAGGCATTGGTTCTGTCCAGAAGAAGTCATGGTTCAATGCAGTATCACTGTCAATTCTTTTAATTGGTTCTAAAGAAAGTAACTTGTCAATTAGATCCAGAGCATACTGGTCTTTAACATATACTTTTAAGCGATCTTTGACTTTACGTTTCTGACCTACAGGGAGCTCCATCTGTCCATAAAGTTCGAGTTTATCTACATCGGGCCATACTTCTTTAGTGATAGACCCACACAGCTGACTGATAAGAGATAGTTGGTTCTGTTCTGTTTTGCCCTGCATGATTGGTGTTCGTGTCCACATTTCTGCCATAATGCAACCGGCCCCCCACAAATCTATCTTGGGTCCATAGTTTCTGTCCCCGAGCAGTAGTTCTGGAGGTCGATACCACAATGTAACCACACGATTTGTGTATCTGTTTGGTTGGCCTTTTGTTTGAATACTAAACGCTCTCGCTAGTCCAAAGTCTGCCAGTTTTAGAACGCCTTGTTTGGTTATAAGAATGTTAGCAGCTTTCATGTCTCTGTGTAAGATTTTGTTTGTGTGAATAAAGTAGAGTCCATTAAGAAGTTGCTGCATGACTTTTTTAATTTCGCCCAAACTAAACTTGACACTGATGTTACTGAGCAGTCCGGCCAAGTCATGCTCACAGAACTCGAAGATGAGATAAAATGTACTCTTGAATCTGTTGTACTGAGAGGCTGGAAATAGATAACACATGTGATTCAAATATCATGCTGTGTTACTTAAGACAATTCAAAATCAGAAATGTTATCAGGATTGATCTTATATTTAACTCTCATCATATTGTAGTTATGTCAAGAATTTACATTAGAAATGTAATGGGGACAGAATTATACACACCTAACCTAGGCCTCATTCAACTCTACCTTCTTCTCTTTTACTTTGCCAGGCTCAAAGTATATATCTCTATAGTAACATAGCTATATGACCTACCTTAGTTTCTGTATATCTCTATGACAACATAGTCATGTGACCTACCATTAGTTTTGTATATCTCTGACAACACAGTCATGTGACCTCCTATTAGTTAGTTCTGCATATCTCTATGACAACAGTCATGTGACCTACCATTAGTTTTGTATATCTCTGACAGCACAGTCATGTGACCTCCTATTAGTTAGTTCTGCATATCTCTATGACAACAGTCATGTGACCTACCATTAGTTCTGTATATCTCTATAACAACACAGTCATGTGACCAGGGAAGACTCTAGGTTTGGGGAAAGTGCACTTTCGATAAAAAGGGTACTTTTTTCTCTACTGGGGGAAAAAATACATATTAAGCTGGCTGTATGTGAATGCAGGATATTTATGTGTTCTAGCTGTTATTTCTTAGAATAAAGTCAGTAAATTGTAGGCATTTAATATTCTGTTGTTGGAACACAATACTTCTTATTTCAATTACCTAGACAATATATACACAGAAGTAACAATTTCACATTTTTACTCATTCAAATATTTTGAAGCTGTTTATATCATTTCATGTGTAAGTTTATCATGATTATTCTCCACAAACTCTTCTTATACACTGGGAATAAGTCACAATATGCAAACAATCACCAAGGAAGCAATACCAGCATATGACAATCACATGTAATGAAGCTGATCGGTAGACCTGTCAATCAACCAATGTTAGTCACATAAGTTTGCTTTCATGCTGTAACTGTTATGCAAGCATACTCAAATTGTAGTCCTCTTAATGTCTTGCGTTATAGTCTACTCAGAATATGCCTTCTGTTTAAATAGCTTTGCAAAAATTGACACCTGCAGACGGCTAGGTTTACATAGATGATTTTGTCAGGTGTATATACATACAGAACACACAGCTACCATTCAAATTCGCTCACATAATAAGCTACTTTCGATTTCCTACAACTTTATACACAGATTAATCTTGCGCCAAATAGTATCGCAAAAAGTATTTTTGATGCGACGATTTTCACTCAAAATTGCTTAATGCGTAAATGGCGATCTACAGTGTTTATACTGAACACATGATATTTATTTGAACGAAAAGGGGTAACTTTTTTGGGGAAAAGACAATTTTGGTACCCTTTTCTCGACGGGAAAGGGCCATTAAACAGCTGCAATATGAAGCTAGATTGGTCCCTTGTGACCTACCTTTAGTTATGTATATCTCTATGACAGCACATGCACAGTCATATGACCTACCGTTAGTTCTGTATACCGACCTTTAATTCTGTACTTTAGTTCTGTATATCCCTATGACAACACAGTCATGTGACCTACCTTTAGTTCTGTATACCTACCTTTAGTTCTGTACTTTAGTTCTGTATATCCCTATGACAACACAGTCATGCGACATACCTTAAGCTTTAGTTCTGTACTTTAGTTCTGTATATCCCTATGACAACACAGTCATGTGACCTACCTTTAGTTCTGCATATCTCTATTACAACACAATCATGTGAACTACCACTAGTTCTGTTTATCTCTATGACAACACAGTCATGTGTATACCTTTAGTTCTGCATATCTCTATAAGATTAACAACATTGTCATGTGACCTACCTTTAGTTCTGCATATCTCTATAAGATTAACAACATTGTCATGTCTTAGTAACTGAAGAATCTTGATTTCTCTCAATGCTGTGATAGGAAACTACAAACATAAATTTATATTCATGTAGAAATGTGAATAATACATTATTAATTAATAAAATTGGTACAGAGATATAATATGTTTACTTAAGATGTTTGTATTTGTTTGTATTAAGGGCTTATTGTCAGATCAACAGCTAAGGTCATTTACGGACGTGCCAGTTTTATTGGTGGAGGAAACTGGAGTACCTGGAGTAAACCACCGACCTACGGCAAGTCACTGACAACTTTCTCACACTAGCACGCCCTGGACGGGGATCGAACTAGGATATGAAAGGCTCTTATGATTACAAGTCAGTGACTTTAACCACTAGGGCACCGCAGCCCATATATTCAGAGTTAATTGGACAATCCAATTAAAGAATTACATTTGTACTTTAAAAGATTGTGAAAATATAAAAACATTCAGGTTACCATATTTTCTTGCTGTCAGGAATGCAGTTTTATGTGAAGTCAACATATTTGTTATGGGGTTGAACTTTGACCCTAAAACATGTTACCATTTTTTTACCAAAGAAATGTGCCTTACAAAAAACTGTTTCTGTATGTCTCAAGATTACTATAAGCGTTAACCTAAGTTTATTTTGGCCCCCAAATGGAACTTATAAAGGCTGAACACTATATCATTTAAATCAATCATAATCCCTCTTCCTTAGGGATACTTACTACCATTTTTGGTTGAAAAAAGGGCCAGTGGTGTTGGAGAAGTTAAAAAATGTGAAAACATAGATCAATAAACTAATGTCCACCATTCTAATTAACAAATTATTTTATTGAATGTGACAGGTCTATAACACTTACTTGTGTACTGCCCTGGTAAGAACTGTGAGGCTGTAGGAATCATAGGCATAGCTTGTCCTAATGATAACTGGTGTAGCTTGGACAACTGAAATAACAAAACAAAAATGTCGTGAAAACCAGAGTCATGTAAAAAATATATAATTTAAAAGAGAAACAATAACTTCAAACTATTGGGCATACTGCATATATAATTAGAAGAAAATCATCTGACAGATACATAACTCTTTGTAATATCTTATTTTTATTCAAATATTGAAATTTTGAATAGTTGGGGAAATGGCATACAGTATACCGATGCCTTTAATGTCGATGGATTATTTTTGCATCAAATTTATTTTGTAGTAAGCAATCTTTTCAAAAGTAAATTTAAGTGCTATTGAAAAACTGTAAACATATTCATAAGATGCTAGTTATGTAGCTCACAGTAAAAGCAAGCTTGTTTTATTGAACACATCATTAGAGAACTTCTCTATCGTTGTGTGAAGCTATCTACACGAGATAAATTATCTTTGAATTTGAGATGCCATCTAGAAAAAATTTGCATCAATTGAAAATAATCAAGATAGGAATTATTCATAGCCATAGGCATAAAAGCACTCAGTGATAACAAGGTTTTTCATTTGAAAAATGTACCAAGTATTTGAACATTTCTGTTTCCAAAACATATGTCCTTTTGTTGAACAAAGGATGGAATCTATATGAAATTTGCATAACACGAGGATTAAAAACGACATAAAATCCTGTATTTCCCCTTGGTACTGAGGCTGAGACACAATCAATAACTCTTTGTACCATCAATAGAGCTAGTTCTATAGATATTAGCTACAGGATCAGGATTAAGAAGCTTTTCTTAGTAAAACTGGTCATCTAATCAAGATTTGTTTCTGCCCTGTCTCACATCAAAGGAATCGCTGTTCAAGGCGTACAGGTATTTTATATACTATGTTATATTATACACTCATCACTGTATATACAGGTCACCGACTCAACATCAGTGTTTATATAAGAACAGCTTTAACACAAGTACATTGTGCAGGGATTTAAGATTGTATAATTTAAATTGATTTATTTAGTTCCTTTTTAACAAACTAATATTATTTAGCATTTTATGATATATATAAGTTTGGTCACATTATTTTTCTCAATTTTGCATATTATTATTTTTTTATGGATTTATTCGAGTTAGGCATAGCTTGTATAAAATTCTTGGCAAATTTTGTTCCTTAAAATCAAAATACATGGTATCACAAAATGATACTTTAATCTTCATATAAAAACATATCATCATGCAAAATATACATATAAAAAATGTGTACAATTCAAGTCACAAAATTGGGTAATTGATAATGGTTTGGATTTGTTTTTTCAGGCTCAAAAATATAAAGCATGTCTTAGGAAGAAATGTCATGCAATGGTAAAAAAAGGTATTTCTCTTGCAAAAAACCCTATTTAAATTATAATTTAACATATGAATGTTTATTTTATATTTGAATTTTTTCTTGAAAGAATTGATTGGTGTTCTATTGTTAACAATAGAATTGTTTCAAAATCTTAACTAACATATTATATATACTTTATATTTTATTTTTTTTATTTTTATTTTTGTAAATTAGAGAATGGTGTTTTCTTGTCAACAAAATAATTGTCTTAAAATCTGAAGTAATTAATGCACACTTATTATTTTTTGGAATTTTTTTTTTCTCAAGAAAAGTGTTTTCCTGTAAACAATGAAGTTGTTTAAAAATCTAACTTGCTGAGAAGCAGTTTTCAATTATATGGAAATTCATATTTTCATACATGATAAAATTTTAATTTTTTATTGTGTTTCCTACTTTTAATAACAACAAAAGGATAAAAAATAACAACTTAAGAGGGTGACCTTGGTCATGTGTAATCTGGTAATATGCAGCAGGAATTGGTCAGAAAAAATTTTCATGATGCATCTAACAAATAAATCAAACCAAAGACATGCACGGTAACAAATAACGTGCAATTAAAAATGTAAAAACATTTACTTTAAAATCGGATAAGAAACATTCAATTTTGTAAAAAAAAAGTGTGCACATTCCTTATTCATCACAGATCAGGTACCTGGTTTCAAGGAAATTCTAATGTTAGGCATAACAATATACAGTTATATATGTGTGATACTTTTAAATAAATATTACAAGATCAAGGATTGGAGGGTGGGTTGAAACTTTTTTCTAAATAAAAATTATAAAATATCAATACATTCATAATTTGGTTAAGCTGCCAAATTGAGAAAAAAGGAGTCTATTATCTAGGAAACTTGTTTGCCAAAATAGTATTGCAATAAACATAAAAAGAATACTATTTCAATGAATGAATCAAATGTTTTTTGTGTATCACATATATATTTTTGTATGTTCATGTTTCAAGGTTAAAGGCTAAACGTGTTTATCAATATGAAAAAGGTTCAACTAAATGGAATAAAAGAATGCTCAATATGCACACAATCATAACCTTTAAATATTCAGGATCCATTTCATTTGGCATATGATAATTTTGCGGCACTTGAGGAACACCATTGCCATCACACTGTATGATCTTGAGAGGACTATATTGATGCTGTAGCTGATTGGTTTAAAAACAAGAAACAACATTAAACAAATGTGCACTCCAAGAAAAAGAGGCTTATATAGAAAAGTTATGATTGTGCAAATATATAATTATATAGTAAGTATAAAGTAAGTAAGTAAGTATACATGTATTATGGCGGAGGTCTCCAGATTTTTCAACTTGCAAATGAAAGATGCCCAGAACCTATTGTTTGTTTCATTCATTTTTCAGGGGAGGTATTTTGTTAAGAAGTATTTCTGGAGGATATCAAGGCGATGGCATCAGCATTATTTGGTAGGTTTTACACAAAGATAGCAGTCCTAATTCACACATACTTATATAAGGTGATGATGCATATAGCAAGAGGTATTTAACTGTTTTGGTGTTCAACCCTTTCAGGAAACATTAGAAAAACCACAAAAGCCTTAATATAATTTACATAATTTTTATGTTTTACTAAAGCCTTAATATATGGTTTACTAAAGCATCTTATATCTAATTTGCTTTAAAAACTGTTTTCTGCACTTGATTTTGTTATTTTCTTGCATTTATTACAATTTAAGGATGCTGCTGTCTCAAAAAAAAGTGTTTTTACATATCTAGCAGATGAATGAATATCTTTATATATTGTAAAATCTTTACTAAAATTTGTACGTTAAAGTTAAAAGTCTGAAAGAGTTGATATCACCAAGTACACAATGTGAATATGTAGAAAATATTCCAATATATATAAAGTCAAGTATATGATGTCTTGGGACACAAAAAGGAGGGAACTTTCAATGAACGATGATAATAATAAAAGAAAGAAAGGGTAAGAATTACGAAAAAGTACTAAAATATTGGAGAAGGATTATAAAACATTCCAAAGCAAGCTACCGGAAGACCTTTACCATAATATTGTGATCCTGCATAGCCCACACCTGGAGAATAGCAAGTAAATCAAACAGAATATCAGTACATGATTTGTACAGGGAGAACAGGTCGAGAAATGACAGATGATAAAAACATAGTCATCCAAGACATTTTTTAGTTGTCATCTGAGACTCTTTTACAAGGCAAATTCATAAAGGTGTATAATATGGTAGAAATGACAGTATTATTCATTCGAACACAATGATAGAAATATCACTTAAATTTCTCTGTAATTTTTGTAATTTACAGATAATGAAATTCTGCTCTACATGCTTAACTTTAACTGATTATGTATAATACAACAAATAAACAAATCAGTTTTCCAAATGCACTTAAACTTTCATAGAAGAGAATAAAGTAAAGACTATGAGATGTATGACAGCAACAGTTAACACAATAACAATACATATTATATACAAGATTTTAGTTGTTATATACATTGTACAATGCTATTAATTAAAATTAATGTTCATATATTTGCATGCACATGAGTACTTTTTCATGCAAACAAAGTACCAGTATTTAAGATTCAGTTACTGATACAACGTACTTAGGATCTTGAAATGATTCCATATGTTGAAATGTAGGTTAAAATTTAAGGTGAAAAGTCAGTTTGAAATTTAAATCTCAAGTCTGACTATAAACTAAGTTTAGTGATCATTCAAAGTGATAATTGTTTTTTAAAGTCAGACTAAAGATAATTTCCATATTTGTGATTTGAGGTATCAAGATTTATGACACATGCAAGTTTTAATATTTTAGAAGGCTCAATGCATTAGACTAAGACAGAATTTGTCGTTTCAGGTTGACTTTCTATTAACTAAAAAACAAATGACTCTTCAAGGTCAAATTTAGAAAAGGTTATATTGTGAAAAATATGACAACACGAGTGGGATTCAAACCCATGCAAACAAAAACACTCATTTTATTTGTCCAACTGTTAAAAACACTTTACTAAGGAGGTAGTTGAAAAGGGAGGTAACTTTTGTCTTTGATCATGTAACAAGAATGTGACTTCATAAAAATATGTAAACAACAGAGTTATAATGCTGTAATCAAATACCTCATGAATCAGGAAATGCATATTTAACCATTACATCTTTTGTTCTGAGATAATCATAAGACATTTAAAATTTTAAAACTATATGTAATCATCCATAAATTCTAATTGGATATACCTTCATAGATTTTTCAATTTAAATTAATTCACAATTTAATTAGCACATAAAGAATTTTGTAATTTCATATCCTTTACAGAGTCGATCGTACAGGTACTGAACATGAAACTGAGGCTATTGTAAAATGTAATCAATATTATAGGTTTGATACTGCATAAGGTAACAATTCCTATACTATGAAATTCTACTTCTTATTATCTAACACTAGTAATGATGAAAAATAATAACTTAATACAAAGGGAAGTAACCAATGAACGACACTCAAAGAAAAACATTTATAATCATTAACAGACTAGACTGCATGTACTGGACAGAATAAGATCAAGGACGCTATTTCTACAGTGCTACTTCAATGAGACATCCCTCTACAGACACATAGACATCATACCACATGACGAATGTAGCAGTACCGATACTGTCATACAAGCATAGTTTGATAAATGTGGTTTTTAAGACTTTATTTATTATAACAAGTTTCAAATTTGACAATTAAATATTTTTACTTATCAGTTATCCTGGTTACAAGAGTTCAATTATTTGTATTTTGAAGAAGAATAAAAAGGATTTAGGCTGTAATTGCATGACTATATATACATAAAACACAGTGAAAATTGTACAACATTAATAGCATGCACGTTTCTGTTATTCTGGTTAATAAAACTACATAGTTAGTCTGTTAGATGTGTACAATACAGGCTAGGCAAACATCACAACTGTTAGTACCATACAGTGAAATACAGGCTTTAGTTATCACACTAAATCTCAAAAGAAATCCAGCAAAAGCAGGATTAAATAAGCAAAGATATAAACATCAATTAATCTCAAGTGAAATTATTTCAAATCTTTTTTATATATCTTGGAATCAAAGCAATGGGTAGAGACAAATATTGCCTGTGTTTCACTGTCATATTATTAGTACTGATCATGTGACGATCATGTGAGTAATAGTTGTACTATTTATAGATTATTTCTAAGAAAGCTACAAATTACGGTTGTTGTCACTTGATTGGTGGAATTTTTACCTTCTGAAAGTGCTCCTGTTGTGCAATCTAGAAACAAGGTTTAAACAAATGTAATTAACGAAGACGCATTTCTAGAAATAATGAAATCAACATGGTAGCAAATCTCTCGGGCAGAGCAACATTTAAACACATGCTTCTAAAGCTTCAGACTAAGGAGACCCAAGATGAAATACATTGAAGAAATATTCACTTTAGAAGTGTTCCCATGCCATATTAACTTTAACAACTGTCAACAGACAATAAAACTAATAATAGTAGAAATCTACTGCAATGTCCTTAGACAATAAAACTAATAATAGTAGAAATCTACTGCAATGTCCTTACAACACAAGTAAAATGGAGTACATGTTTTAACTGAACTACTATAGAACACACTACTTATAAATTAAGCAAAGTTAAAATTATTGTGTAACACTTCATATCAATGACAGAGAAAAATTGAATAAACAATACAAAACACTTTAGTTGTCTTATATCAGACATACATAAACATGGCTTTCATTTGATACAAGTTTCGGTTAAAGTCTTGTTGTATTAGATGACATTTCAGTTATAAGTCAAAAAACATTCGCTCTGTAATACACTGATAATAGACACATCAACTGTGTTCTTTTTATGGAGGGAAGAAAATTGGGACACAACATTCTGATTAGACATTAAATTGTAACCTCAATGAAAACAATACTTCAAAAAGACAGTAAGTTTTAACCACATTCTACAGTCTAGACTGTGATGGTATTGCTGACTTTATTATTAACATAATGTATAAGTGAATTCTTATTCATAGAATTGTGACAATACTTTATAGTTTTGATACTCATTCTTTACATTTGTGCTTGTATTTTGCTTATCTTTCTTTAATAAGTAATGCCATTCAAATGTGACTGTTAATAAGTAATGCCATTTAAATGTGACCGTAATCAGTAGACTTGACCATGTAAATGGGAATGAACAAGTACACAACGGAAGATCTAACGGTTCATTGCAAAATAAGACAGAAATAGCAAAAAGTACACACTGTTTGTTGTAAATAAAATGTTCTAGTTTTCATAAAGTTTAACAAATGGTAAGTTGATCTCACTCTGTAAAGTTTATAAACAAAAATAATGCACCAACATACATTTTACAAAATGTATACAAAAAACCATTCGGCACACATTGTAATATTCAAACAGAAATATAAGCAAACAATGAGCATTGGATAAAAACACTATAAAGCTTTTTTAATCTCCAGGGAACAAAAGAGCTTGGCAAGAGGAGACAACTAAGGTTGGACTTACCTCAGGTGGTGGAATAGGAACTTGGCCTCCTTGTTGCACTGTGTATGCCTGACCCCCAGCGAAGATTACTGGAGGGACGACAGGTTTTGGACGGTATTGGATGGTAGCTCCTTTGGGAGGGGACTGTGGAGGAAGAGGAAGGAATATACAAAAGGTTAAAGGTCACATAGACAGGAAGTATGGCTACAGTACTAGTAGATGTCAAGGACAAATAAAGCAGTAACCATAGCAACAGTGGGAGACAGGCATCATTTAAAGTTCCTTGGTATGATTGCTGGAAAAATTTGGAAATTGAAAGTGTGATAATGTTTTCTTTTTTAAAAACAGATATTGTATGTGTATAATATAAAAGATATACAGTACAGTAAAATGTTACTGGAATATTACAGGGGCATACACTATAACATCAAAGGTCAATGAATATATTTAAATATGAAAGGTCATTGGTAATATTATACCTGGCTAAGTAACATTGGTGTCACTGTTATAGGTCTACAAATTACAGAACAATGTACAGATTAAATGTAAATAAACTCATCAGCTTACTCCAAAAAGTTTGATTTTGAAAATACAATCACAATATTTTTTTCTTATTATTATTTTTATAGCTTCTATATAGAGCAGTTACTGAAATAAGTCTCAAGAATACACAGAACAAAAATTAAAGAATTTTGTTGATTAAGTTTCAACATTCTCAATGAAAAGGTCTTAAAGAGTATTTGTGCCCGTGTATTTACCTCCAACATGATTCCACAGATATGTCTTATACATTGAGTGATGGCGTCTGCTGTTCCTGACACTGTCACAGCACGCTCTGTTGAATTGGGCAACATTTCTGACGCTACCTGAATTGAAGCACCTGTGGTCTGCAAGCAATAAAGATAACAAAATTAGTTTTGATAATTGTGTTTCAGGCTTAGTAGATTATCTAAACATCAGTAAAACAAGTGTATTTTTCACTGTCTGGAACCTTAGCTTTTCAAAGATGTAAGAGTTGTTGCATATGATACAACTGTTAGTACAGTTTTTTTTATATACAAACAAAATATGTGCAGTTTTGTGATGGTTTCTTTGTGTTTTAAATTAAATAGTTTTTTTCTTCAAAAGTGCATCATATTTATCACACACAGCCATATTAAACGATTGTTTTTATACATTTAAATGTAACACGCTTGTACATACTTCTCTAATTTCTTTAATTTTGGAGCCGCCTTTACCGATAAGTGACCCACACTGACTAGCCGGCACAACCAAGCGTAATGTAACTGGAGGTTTAGGCACTGTTGGTGTGTTCTGAAGGTCCTGTGAGGAATACAATCAACAATTAGCAAAACATCAAGATAAGTCAATAATTTATTTAACATGGTTAGCCAATTAAACACATGAGAATGGTGTACAAATAATAACTCTAATACAGGGTAGAGTACACAACTCTCAGGTTTGTTTCTATCTTTCTGTTTCTAGGTGCAAGTCACTGTGAAAATATTTTAACAACTCCCTTTAAGCATTTCCTTGGAATTTACATAGATATAAAAAAGCAAGGTGAACACAGTTTATCACATTTTCTATATTTTACTGCAAATTCAAATATGATTTACCTTTGATTTTATGTTGGAAAATGGAGAGTTGGCTTTTTAAAAACTTTATTAACCATTTTTTCTTCCTAGTCTGACCTAGAAAGTTTTTACATGTAAATTTGATTGCTCCTTATTTAAATGTTAAATGACTTTACCTCTTCAAATTTTTTACATATCATCGTAAATGCTTTGTGTATGCAGTCTGTTGATCCTGTAACAGTGACAATTCTTTCTGGGCATGATCCATCTGATATGTTTATTTTAGCACCACTCTGCAAATGATAAACAAAAGTAGCCTCCCTTTAATTCAAACAATAAACTTAATTTTTCTGTTATTATATGTTTATATATAATCAAAAATTAATTGAAACAAAAATGATAATAACTTCCTATGATAGCAATGATAACTGAAATTAAACTAGTTTTCTTTCATGTCAACACAAAGTAAAATTATTTATTTTATCTGATATCGAGAGTTTCTTTGTTAAATAGGGGTTATCTCCCCTGGAACCTGCACATATGACTCTACTTCACATAATGTTGGAACCACGCCTTGAATTTAAGAACTTTTTTTTTTTTTTTTTTAAATTAAATACAATTTGATTTTTAATTCCTACTCTTCTACATGTATTAATTAGGACTAATACATTTATATTTGGTTAATCTATATTATTTTTTCTCCATTCTT
>JAUMGZ010192352.1:0-13138 GCA_032359645.1 Pododesmus macrochisma | reverse complement strand
AACAGTTCCCTCACGCACTATACCTCTCCAGACAACATTATTGAAGGACAGTTCCCTCATGCACTATACTTCTCCAGACAACACTATTGAAGAACAGTTCCCTCGGGCATTATACCTCTCCAGACAACACTATTGGAGAACAGTTCCCTCACGCACTATACCTCTCCAGACAACACTATTGGAAAACAGTTCCCCGGGCATTATACCTTTCCAGACAACACTATTAAAGAACAGTTCCCTTGGGCCCTATACCTCTGTCAGACAACACTATTAGAGAACAATTCCCTCGGGCACTATACCTCTCCAGACAACACTATTGGAGAACAGTTTTCTCGAAAAAGGGCCATAATAGAATGCTAGTAATAAGTTCAAAGTGATTTTTAGTATATAAAAACCGTTTGGGCACAATGCATTTGATATATGTTGCAATGTTGATTGAATTCGAATTGTGTATGGAATTCAAATACTTCTCTCCGTTTGCCAAATGCTTATTTTACACACCATTATTAACGAACATTATACTATTATTCAATACACAAAGCTTAAACTGATAAACATTATACATGAGATGCCGTCAGTTGAATGGCAGATACTCAGTCGACGCAATCATTACCTTATCTGCAGCGTTTACGTTTGCTCCAAATGCAACAAGAATGACTACAGCGTCCGCTTGACCATGTGTAGCTGCTCTATGTAAAGGTGTTTGGTCATTCTTATTCCAAAAATAAATGTATATACTTAGTCTACATTGAATCAAAATCCATTATAACGTGTCTAAACATTGCAGCGAGTTATACACATATACACTATATAGCGTTACAATTTACTTTGAATACCATTCTAAGTCGGTCCGCATGAAGAACAAGTCTGGAGGATAGCTGTGACTTCATGTTAGTTTTCTATTTCCTCTTGTGCACAGTTGTTTGATGCGGCTGTTAATGGTTTGTCAATGTCGTTCGTTCTGATAATTCAACTTGCCTTGTAATTTACTTCATTGAAATATCTTCCTTCAATTTGGGATACTCCTTATCCTACCTTGCAGGAAACAAGAACATGTATTAAAAATTAATTATGATAGTGTCTTTAAATAAGATTTAAAATTATAATTAGAGGTACGATAACATGCATATGAATGTTTGTTTAACTTCTTCCCACGTTATCTTATAATATATGTTAAGTGTCAAAAATAAAAGAACTTTTATATATTAATTTTAAAAGAAATAAATCAAACAAAATGTAATGTAGTTGATCATTGCAGTCAAAATTACATGTAAATGTAATCTAATAACAATTGGAATGTTTGTTAGTATATTTTTTAGTGTTTGAAAAATAAACGTGAATTTTATGTTACCTTATCGACGGTTATATCTACCTTTTAAACATACAATCTTATCTACGATACGTACCGTGTCCTTAGCTTTCACACTAGCGTTTTTGTCCAGATGTAATTTCTTAATGACATCAACGTTCCCCAATATTGCTGCATAATGCATACACTGTGACTTGGCCTGTTAAATCAACAAAATATGAAATAAAGACGGTGTATTTAGCTCACATCCATATCACAAGTCTTACATCCACATCGCAATCCCTTCGCCCATACTAAAATAATAACGGGCGAGGAATAACATCCATATCAGTAACATAACATCCATATCACAAACCTAAACTAACCTTACACGAGTCGTTAACATAAAATTCATACTTTTTTACATCCGTACCATTCTCCCAATACCAATACCAAAAACCTTACATTGCTATCACAAAGCGTACATTAATAATACAAGCCTTACATCTATGACACAGGCTCTTCACCCATATCACACGCTCTATACACATACCTTACTTCCATATCACAAACCGTGCATCAATAATACAAACTTTACATCCATATAACACACGCCATACACCCATACCACCCCTACATCCATATCACACGCCCTACACCCATATCACACGCCCTACACCCATATCACACGCTCTACATCCATACTGCAGGCTCTATACACATATTACACGCCCCACGCCTATATCACACGCTTTACACCAATATCATACGCTCTATTCACATACCTTACTTCCGTATCACAAACCGTGCATCAATAATACAAACTTTACATCCATATCACACGCCCTAAACCCATATCACACGCCCTAAACCCATATCACACGCCCTACACCCATATCACACGCCCTACATCCATATCACACGCCCTACATCCATATCACACGCCCTTCACCCACATCAAACGCTCTATACATATACCACAAACCTTACTGCCTGCCATATATGCATCAATAATACACGCCTTACATCCGTATCACACACGTTACGAAAGGCCTACATCAAAATCACACACGTTACGATAATCAATGCCTTAAATCTGTAAGCCTCACATTTATATCGAAAGTAAGATAGCCCTATCATGATTACTGAAATTATATCACTAGCCTTACACCCATACCACAGAATTTAGATGTTAACAACAAGCTTTACACACTCCTCAGAAGTTTTATATGTACGTCATAAGTATTTCATACATATCACATTTATAAAACCCATGTCATACATGTTATATCACTAACACAAGCATTAAATTCGTATCATATAACTTATATACATATCACAAGCATTACATTACATCCGTAGCATAAATCTTATATCCATTTCACAAGCATTACATCCGTATTATAACATCCGTATCATGAATCTTATATTCATATCACAAGCATAACGTGCATTACATCCGTATAAGAAATCTTAAATCCATATCACAAACATAACATCCGTATAATAAAATCTTAACTATATCACAAGCATTGCATCCGTATCATAAATCTTATATCCATATCACAAGCATTGCATCCGTATCATAAATCTTATATCCATATCACAAGCTTTGCATCCGTATCATAAATCTTATATCCATATCACAAGCACTGAATTCGTATCATAAATCTTAGATCCACATCACAAGCATTACATTCGTATCATAGATATTATATTTATATCACAAGCATTACATTCGTATCATAGATATTATATTTATATCACAAGCATTACATCCGTATCATAAATCGTATATTCATATCGCAAGCATAACATCCGTATCATAAATCGTATATTCATATCACAAGCGCATTGCATTTGTATCATAAATATTATATTCATATCACAAGCGCATTACATCCGTATCATAAATCTTATATTCATATCACAAGCATTACACCCGTATCATAAATATTATGTTCATATCACAAGATTGTCCATAATTCTTACAAAAAACAATCAAATTAACACCATAAGCCTACAATTCATAGTATAAGTCTCACACAAATACAGGCATCACAATTTTAAACATCAATGTTTAATGAAGGAGTGTCGCATTGATATTGAAAATTGTGAAACCTGTGTTTGATAGCGACTTTTCTGCCTCAAACTTAGACCTCCTACTAAAAATCGACACTTTTCCTAAAGTCAACTTCCTAGACAGCAACATACCTACCTCACCTGCTTATTGAGTTAATTGTTCATAGCTTATTCGATATTTAAGAGCCTATTCTCACTATAAAGGCTTTGTCACTAGAGGATTAAGCTTTTGAGGTAGTGTTAGGTAGTGTTATACAATACCCAGACTTCGGTCTGCAACATAGCCGTCTCACCTGCTTATTGAGTTAACTTTTAATAGGTTATTCGATATTCAAGCCTGTTCTGACTATCAAGACTTTGTCAATAGAGGATTACTGTTGACATTCAAGCTTTTGAGGCAGCGTTTATACACCGCTCTAGATCTGCTTTCATGATAATGTTGCTGCTTCTATTCCTATCCTGTTAATGGTTTTTCGCCATTGTTTTTTCGTCACTATAAAAATGCCATACTCTTATGGTGACATATGCTTCTTTTTAAACAGTGGACAGGGTTGCCATACACCGGAATGACACGAAAGCATCGCGGCGGGTGACACATGCGTAGCAGGAAACGTTTACCAAATCGCGAGCACCTTGTTTCGTTTCAAGTTTTTTTAATAGAAGTCCGTGGTGCTTCCCCTTGTTTAGTTAATAAATGTATATTTGATTACGTTTCAACATGAGGGGGTGGACAAGCCTTTCATCAATACCACAAGTCTTACACCGATATCACAAGCCTTACACCGATATCACAAGACTTGCACCGATATCACAAGACTTGCACCAACATCACAAGCCTTTCACCAATATCACAAGTCTAACACCAACATCACAAGCCTTACACCGATATCACAAGACTTACACCGATATCACAAGACTTACACCGATATCACAAGACTTACACCGATATCACAAGACTTGCACCAACATCACAAGCCTTTCACCAACATCACAAGCCTTTCACCAATATCACAAGACTTGCACCAACATCACAAGCATTTCACCGATATCACAAGCCTTACACCGATATCACAAGACTTACACCAACATCACAAGCCTTACACCCGTCCGATATCACAAGACTTACACCAATATCACAAGACTAACACCAACATCACAAGCCTTTCACCAATATCACAAATCTAACACCAACATCACAAGCCTAACACCGATATCACAAGACTTACACCGATATCACAAGACTTACACCGATATCACAAGACTTGCACCGATATCACAAGACTTACACCGATATCACAAGACTTGCACCAACATCACAAGCCTTTCACCAATATCACAAGTCTATCATCAATATGTCATAAAGATTTCACATCACACGCTTTACATCAATTACAAGTCAATCGTCCATATTATTATCCGTACATACATATAAAACCCTTACATCAATATCACAGATTCATTATCCATATGAAAGGATTTGCGTTTTGCGTTTTGTAAGCACCGTGAAAAGGGTAAATATGATAACGTATATAAATTGGGTTTACCTTGTCCGATACGGTGACGTCAATGTCGGAATGATTCAATAGTTTGAGAACATCCTTCAGATTCTTCTTCCATAGAGCAAAAAGTAACTTTTTACCTAAATCCTAATTAAGATAAAATGGTTAAACTCACTCTTACACGAACATGCATTGAAAATAAACGTAAATTCACAACAAAAATTAGATTTATTACCGAATAAAAGAAAAAAGAAAAACATAGGGGAAAGAAAAGAAAGACAGATATAATTCGGAAAATGTTTGTCATATTACATGTATTAACATATATAGTTGCACAATAAATCATGATTTCATTGAATTCAATAAGTGAACAAAGTATCATCAATTAATCAAATTGAAACATTGATCCAAAATCTTATATCCCCTTAAATGTATATATTTATATCCTTGAACTTTTTTTCTACAATTATAAATGAAGTTTTCAAAGAAAACATCAAATATGTAACAAACGAAGAAAAAAACCCACACGTGTAAAAATATAATCAAATAGTCAATACATTCAACTATGTATGGAGATTGATGATTTGTTTATTTATCTACCCTACATGTATTCTGAACTAGAGAGGATTTCTGAGGAGTTCATCTCATTAGGTTTAGTTTTGTTCACTACGTCAGATTGACAATAATGCCACTTTAATATGTATGTATTCACCTTCTCTTCCTCTTTTGAGCGAACACTGATTCCGGTTGGACTGAAGACAGTACCACTGGACCGAACCTCGCTCTGGCCGTCGTAAGACAGAGACCCAGTTTCAACAGATCCAGTAGATATGCTCTGGTCACTTAATGTCTGTAGTGACAGTGTATCAGCGTCAGTCTTATTGTCGCCATGCTCTTCTGAAGTCTGACCAACGTCGGGGTTGCTAGTTAACTCAATCACATCCGGTTGAGGAGTTGGGTGTACCCTTGTAGCTGATATTGAGTACATGTATTATGCAATAAATGTATGTTAAAAGTCAAAGTGCTGATGTATAAACAACATGACAACGGATTAATTGTCTAGAAAATCGGAACTCTTGTGAAAAAAGTAACTATTCAAACAAAAACGTTTAGGACTCTAAAGGTATTAAAAATAGAATCTTATGGCCAAGCAAGTTAGTATCCACAAATCCTGCTACATGTATAACCAAGTTGTCAAACATAATCGACTATAGGCACTGTGGGGTGAGAATATTACTTTCTTTTTTCATTATTTACTTCAAGATAATGTCGCTATCATTTAATCAGCTATTCCAAATCGTCAATTTAATTACGGGAAATATAGTTCTTGAAGTCTCTTGTTTTCTTACTTTGTCCACTAAGCTTTAGTATAATGTATGTTGAAAGTTAAACATGGTTTAAGGGGTTTAGTTAGTTTGATCAGATGCTTTTAATGAGTTAAATGTGAAATTGTTAGAACAAGAAAAATACCGCTTTATAAAGTGCCCCTGGCCTCTTGGCTATTAAAGTCATTGATTATCCACGCAAATGAATAAGTTAAAACTAAATGCCTTCTATACAATACATTTTTTTACAAAGAGAATATAAGTCTCATTTTAATGCAATGTATTACTTTACATGTAACAATGTCTAGTTGTGATTGTATTTGGATCAGTTTTACAATAAGTTACCTTATTGTTCACATGGCTGTAACATTGTGTAACACTATCTATGACTTTTGACAGTCAATATCTAAGCACTCACCCATTCTTGGACCTCAGTAGCCTATATAGACAGCTCACGGACATTGGAATCCAAACCCAGGTGTATGTGCTGAAATATGCATATGTCCATGTTTAGTGTAGGTATCAACACTCTTCGTTTTTAGGTGACCTATTGTGATCCGTCTTCGTCCGTCGTCCGTCGTCCGTCGTCCGTACACTTTTACATTTTGAACTTAAACACCAGTTCTGCTGAAGGGATTTCAATAAAACTTCACAAAAATGTTCAGTATATTGTCCTGAAAAAGTGTTGCTATTTTCCAGACTGGTCAGACATCTAAGACGGCCACTGGCGGCCATTTTGAAAATATGTCTTTCGAAAAACAATTATTGCCAATTATCTTAGAAATTTAAGACTTTTTGTATACATATGTACATTACAAAGTTTTAACAAATTCGACAAAGAATATTTCGGCAAAGTGTCAAGGTCACAGGGTCAAAGATCAAGATCATGGACACATAGAAAGACAGAAAATACTCATTTCTCAAAAACCGTAAGTTCTTTGTATACACATATGAATAAAAGAGTTGTAGGAAATAATGCGAGAAATATTTTGACAAAGTTTCAAGGTCCCGGGGTCCAAGGTCAAGGTCAGTGACACTTCTGAAGACTGAAAATGTAAATTTTCTCCAAAACGGTTGATTTTTGTATATGTATATGTATTAGAGACTTGTAGAAAATAATGTTAGAAATATTTTGACAAAGATTCAAGGTCATAGGTTCAAAGGTCAAGGTCACAGACACTTCAGAAACCTTTAAATGCCATTTTACTTAAAAACAGTAGACCTTTTGTATACTTATATGTATAAGAGAGTTGTAGGAATATTTTGACAAAGTTTCAAGGTCATTGCGTCCAAGGTCAAGGTCACTGATACTTAAGAAGACTAAAGGCGTCAATTATCTTCCAAATGGTAGACTTTTTGTATACACATATGTATAAGAGAGTTGTAGAAAATATTATGAGGAATATGTTGACAACATTTCAAGGTCTCTGTGGTCAAAGGTCAAGGTCATGGACACTTCTGATGACTGAAAATATCAATTTTCTCAAAAACGGTAGACTTTTTGTATACATGTGTGTATTAAAGAGTTGTAGGAAATAATGCGAGAAATATGTTGACAAAGTTTCAAGGTCATGGGGTCTTAGATCAAGGCCACTGACACTTATGAAGACTGAAAAGTACATTTTGAAAAAATGGATTACTCAGGGGACCGTAAAGGCCCATTGGGCCTCTTGTTTACATTTTAAAGTAGAAATTACAAGATATAATAAAACTTCATATACATAAGCAAACTTTGGTTAGATAGAAAACACAGTGTAGAGGCGCAATCTGCGTGATGTCACACAAAGTCTTTGCAACTACTAAATGTGTGTCAATGTGCGCGCGCACAAACTTAGAAATCAGAATTAAGGTGTTCATTATACATAATAAAAGTGTGGTGAAATATTCAAGTATTGATACTCATATCATTTTTGTAAGCAGTCGGTATACGCAATTTGTTCTTTTTAACAAAATCAAATTTACAAAAAGCCATGTCTTACCTGTAGGTTGTAATGAAATCATTAAACTGTAAAAACCGTTTAAGTTTTAAAACGTTGTTACTTCCTTGACGGGGACTAATTTGTATAATAACAAAGCGATGAGCATAATAACAATGCACATATTAATTTGTTCTTTGTAGTATGACACCTATACAGGTACACGCTATTTCACGTGTGCCAACATGAAGCAGATAACATCTAAGCTGCCTGCATGTAATGTGACGCGTATTCTTTAGGAACAAAGTATGTTTATCATTTTAATGTGATCCAATTTGTGTTAATGCTAAACTAACCTTGACAATCCTTACATACATGTACCTTGCTCATGATTTGTCAGATTTTGTATTAAAATTTAATGTAATTGGAACTGCTTTATTATGTGTATAGTGTTAAACAAAAACAACTTGCTAATACATGATAGATAAAGCATTCAGAAGATACTTGACACCACTAGGAAAAGTAACTGTAGTACAAAACTTTGTTAATATCCCAATTGAATCATCTTTTCATATCTCTACCTAACCCAGAGGTAAAGGAATTGCAGATTTAGAGAAAATTCTTTATAATTTTATGTGGAACGGAAAAACGGACAAAATTAAAAGGGATGACATAACTAAGTTGTATGAAGAAGGAGGATTAAAAATTATTAATATAAAAATGTAACAAAAGCCTTAAAAATTACTTGGTTCAGAAGAACAATCAAAGGAAACGAACAAAAATGGATTATACTAAGTAAAGAGAACATAAATTTTTAATGAAATACTTAATTGTGGTAAATCATACATGTACTTAAAGATACATACACAACAACGAATAGTAATTATTGCTTGGTTTTTTAATTTATTTTCAAAATGGGTATTTTAATAAAGCACGTAAAAGTTAGTAACTTTTCGTTAATCTAACCTGAAGTTCATGTATCTTCACAAGTTACCAAATTTCAAAAAAAAAATTAAAATTTATAATTCGTCCCGAATTATAAATGACTGACAGGCGTTGATTTTGGACAACACCCCCAAATCTTCTTCACATGGGTATTGCTCAAGACAGTTATTTAGACAGTGTTGGTGTTTTGTGTTTATGTTATCGGGCAGAGTTCATTCACTGATGTAAGTGTATAAGGATACGATGTCACCTGAGCACGTGAAACAGTGAATTTTGTCATGGCTGATATGCGTGTGCATGAGAATAATGGGACTTTTAACGGGTATTGATGCTATTTTAACCTATACCATTGTCCAGCCTAACTACGCCTGTATTCTATTGAAAGATACTGGCCGATCAGGAGGCGGGTCATCGTGAATTCTTCAATATTTCGCTGGCTTGAACCCTGGTATCTAACTTATCAAAAGTATTCATTTTATGACACATCATCTTATTTTAGTGCTATTATAAATAATTCGTTTTATTGAAGTGATTGCTTTCTAAGTACCGGAGTGTGTATGCCACTTTAACAAAATGCATCAATCATTTGACTGATATCTTTTGGAAAGATGTTTTGAAGGCATACTTAGAATTTATAAGGAAAATGTAATGTACAATACCCTTTTGTACCCAAAAGTGTACTGATTAAACTTAAAAGCAACAAAGGATCTAGAGATATTTACAATCATCTTAACAATAATAACGTGTGACCAAACTAGTAAAACTAAGTGGTCGACAATCTTGAACTTAAACGATATAGATTGGAAACATATTTTCACATACCCTTTTAAATGTACTAAAAGTACTACATACAAATGGTTTCAGTTCAGGATCAACCATAATATATTAGGAACCAATGTAATTTTAAATAGAATGGGCATAGCTGACAACAACTATATGTGTACTTTTTGCAGTACAGAGTCTGACACAATCATAGTAATGCATTTACTCTGGGAATGCCAAGTGGTTCAATCTTTACTAGGAGACGTCAAACGTATATTCGTAGAAAAAAAACCTTAAGTCTATATGACAACAACAAAATATTCTTATTAGGGTATTTCAACAAAAAGAGAATTGATATAAAAGATGAAATTAATCTTATTTAATATGTTGAAGTGTTATATCTTACGAGACAAAATGTTGAAAAGAGAACTTACAAGTAAACACTTTTAAAAAGATATTAATAGAGCAATAATCCATTAGTATACTTATTTCAACCAAACCCATAGAAAACTTTGAAAGAGAATGGTCAAAATGGAAAGAACTTTTCATGACTTAAATGATTCAAAATAAATCATAGGGGTAGAAACTATAATAAAACGATAAATAAATACACTAAACATTTAATAAAAATGTAAAATCTATACCTTATATATCTACAAAGAATTAATGAATAAGTGTTTTTATTGACCACGACAAAAGTAGTATGATTTATAACATAAAACTAGGGAGAGCCAACAGAAGATCAACACAATACTTTATATAAATCATTTAAGTTAGACAACTACTGACTTTTTGTTATCCTGTTTCCTTTAACAAACCTTTCGTCTTCTCAACTATTTTTTTTCTGCTGCTTTTTGTTCTATCTATTGTGCTAATCTATTAATTTATGAACATTTACTGACTCTATGTAAATACAATTTTTCTTGTTTATCTTTTATTTTATTTTAAAGCTAGTTATCTCCCCTGCATCTTATGAACATCTTTAGAATAAGAAACTTTAAACAATTTGAATACCCAATAATCCATCTAGATCTATATACAAATCATAATTACCATTTTCATAAATAGTTTTCTTTATTCTTTTGTTGTCCAACTAGTTCAAAGTACATTTTATTGTCAAACTTTGACAGCATTAAGAAAAGTACAATAACATCAGTAACGTAGTAAATGAATTTGTGAATATATGTATGTGTGTATGAGCTTAGTACTCGATTCTGTACATAAGCATTATATATGCATCAGTATGTGTGTGTGTGTGTGTGTGTGTGTGTGTGTGTGTGTGTGTGTGTGTGTGTGTGTGCGAATGTGAGAGAGAGAATCTTTACAATGAGAATAAAAGAAAAGAAAGTAATAAGTGCTGATTTATTTCAAATTATATCTGATTTTATAAGGGAGTAAGACAGGGCTTCTCATCCTGGGAACTCCAAAATTATATGTATTGGAACAATAAAATAAATAAATTAATAAATAAAGCATTCTGCGGAATGATGTCTCTAGTCTATCCCGTTTGGATGATTTATTTAATAATTTGAACAAAAAAACTGAAACAAGAAACAAAATAAATCCTTCAACGTACTCTAAAATGTAGGTGAAATTCATCAGCCTCAAAGGTACACAATTATGGAATATCTATAGGCAATACATCCCACAAAGTACTTTAAAATGTAAGTGAAATTCATCAGCCTCAAAAGTATAGATGGTGTATCTATAGCAATCTGATTAAAACCAAACTTGATCTACGCTCCCATTCCGTAAACTTCATTCTGCTGTACTACATATTTTGATACCTTATAATAAACTTACTTTGTACTTTGACTAAAAATGCCCTAGAAATTGCAAAATAAAAGTTGTCGTCAACAAATACCGAGATCGTAAAATTCCGCGAAACAAAATTATGCATATTCAATAAAAGGCGTCCCAGTATTGTTACGTGTCACATTTTGGTTCTGCTTTAAGCCCATTTCGGTTGTAAGCTTTTGTTAATTTCTATGTGCCCACCAATAAATACTTCTTGCATCCGACTATCCCGCGATTGCTTGATTTATCTTTCATTAAACGTAGCTATGATCCTCTTATACTGGGACGCACTACATGCCTAGAACTGGGTCCATTTACCGCCTCTTACTGGCATAGACTTTGTCATTGCATACCTTAGTAAATACTCTCCAAGTACTGTGTCAATGGGAAACAAAACAGCTAGCTGAAGGAATTGCAATAGGAAGTTACAAATTTTTCACACGCGCAATGCATAGAAACACTGTACATGTATACCGTTATAAACCAGATGATACGAATTATTCACAAGCGCGGTACATAGAAACACTGCACGGGTATACCGTTATAAACCGGAAGATACAAATTATTCACACGCGCAATGCATAGAAACACTGTACAGGTATACCGTTATAAACCGATAGATACAACTTATTCACACGCGCGGTACATAAAAACACAGGTATACCGTTATAAACCAGATAATACAAATTATTCACACGCGCGGTACATTGAAACACTGTACAGGTATACCGTAATAAACCAGATGATACAAATTATTCACACACGCGGTACTTAGAAACACTGCACGGGTATACCGTTATAAACCAGATGCTACAAATTATTCACACGCGCGTTACATTGAAACACAGGTATACCGTTATAAACCGGAAGATACAAATTATTTACACACGCGATGCATAGAAACACTGTTTAGGTAAACCGTTATAAACCAGATGATACAAATTATTCACACGCGCGGTACATTGAAACACAGGTATACCGTTATAAACCGGAAGATACAAATTATTCACACACGCGATGCATAGAAACACTGTTTAGGTATACCGTTATAAACCAGATGATACAAATTATTCACACGCGCGGAACATTGAAACACTGCACGGGTGTACCGTAATAAACCGGAAGATACAAATTATTCACACGCGCAATGCATAGAAATACTGTACAGGTATACCGTTATAAACCAGATGATACAAATTATTCACACGCGCGATGCATAGAAACACTGTTTAGGTATACCGTTATAAACCGCAAGATACAACTTATTCACACGCGCGGTATATTGAAACACAGGTTTACCGTTATGAACCGGATGATACAAATAATTCACACAGGCGGTACATAGAACCACTGTACAGGTATACCGTTATAAACCAGATGATACAAATTATTCACACACGCGGTACTTAGAAACACAGGTATACCGTTATAAACTAGATAATACAAATTATTCACACACGCGGTACTTAGAAACACAGGTATACCGTTATAACCGGAAGATACAAATTATTCACACACGCGGTA
>JAUMGZ010192342.1:0-13139 GCA_032359645.1 Pododesmus macrochisma | reverse complement strand
AATGTGTCTGCGGCGTGATATTTCAGTGAGACAGCACTATAAAGTCGCTATCAGTGCGCACTGTCACAAGCAGGCACTGTCTCGATATGACCTTAGATGTTGAAAGGGACGTTAAACTCCAATGAAACAAACAAACATGCAGTTTCAAGGTCAGCCCAGCACCGAGATGTTATAATTATAGTTGTTTGTTGTTAAGCAGCTTAAGGATCTCTCCTTCTATATACATGAGTGCACCTTTATATCATTATAATCTATCTGACTGCATAAATGCATGGTACTTAGTGAGAAATTATGATGCAACTTGCATCAAGGCAAAGATAATCATGTTCAGATCAATTTAGATTGGATCAATGCTATAAAGCAGTGAATATCACATAATCTTTATGTTCCTCCACAGTCGATACCATCATTACGTTTATTTTCCAAGACATACACATCCACAGATGCTCTTTCATCTTAATTAAGCATTTCTTCTGTAGAAAACACTTCCAATTCCATGTACACCCTTACGACAACACTGTGAGCAATTAGGGCAAGTCAGAAATTGGAAAAAATGGATGATCCACTAAATAAGTGGAAATGAGTATATATTGCCACATACGGAAACTCCCTGGCGAGTTCTCAACAACTAGTGGTACTTATATAGTGGTGAAGCCATTGGACAAACAGCAGCCCCATAAACAACAAGTTACCCTCAGCATCCCAAAGGAGAGCTATAAAGATAGCTGCAACATGATCTAGGCCTCAAAAGAATTCAGTCCATTGGAACTGTAAGTTGAACCATTTAGGAACAACAAATATGAATACAGGTACCTTATGAACAGTTGAACCTGTATTTTCGCCTGACTAGTCTTATGTGATCGATGCAACAAAATAAATGTTTATAGTGAAAAATAGGGAACCTGCAACTTCCAAAGCAAATGTTTGAAAAGAACAAAACGATTGAACCATTTAAAAAAATAAAACATGATAAAAAGTTTGAATAATTAAGGAAAAGATACAAATTGTCCAGATATTTTCAAAGTGTGTGTAAATGAAATGATCGCATTATTGATTTAGTGAGTAAAGATCAGTAAAATGAGAATTCTTTATCCTGGTATTTACAGACCAAAATGAATTGTAATCATTCTATAGTATCATGTAGATGAAAAATTAGCCAATGATGTAATTTAATGGCATAGAATACCAGAATGTCACATTTGGCAATTAGAGTATTCACCACTGGATGTTTGAATTTGTCTAATGTTTACACTGACCAAATACTGTCCTGTGAAAAAGGAATTTTTCCAATTTTTCATCAAGCAAAAAATTGTTGGGCTTAAAAACTTAAATAGATCAATAATAGCAATTTTGTAACTGTTACATGAAAGGGTATGAGGGATCAGACTGTTACTGTGAGAGTGAACACAAGTGTCATACAACTTTGAAGTGATGATGCTTAGGGCACAGACAACTAAACTCAGAGGAGATAGATTACACAACTCGGCAAGTCCTCTACATGCTTGAAACCCTGATTTCTTTTATTCATTTTCTTGTATAGTGCTAGATGTAAAGTCACATTTTGAAGAACTACAGTAAAACGTTTCAAATCCATAGCTTCAATGAATACTAAAAACTCGACCTTTTGGAAGGAAATGTACTGTATATAATAACTAAGTGCACTGAAATCTACTCTTATTCAATCATATCTTTATTGATTATGTATAGATTTGTTTGCACATCTTCATGATACATGTAATACATAATAGAAGTCGATTACCTAGGGATCTTTAACATAACATGGATTCAAGTCCATGATTAAACCAGATCTATTTCATATGCATACAAAAGTAGCATCATGTTTTAGGACATGAAGAGAATACTTTTCTCATATTAATATTTAAAGAATGAAGGTTTAAAGATCCCCAGATTTTTGACAGTATTATTGGGCAGGTGGCTTCAGTGGGATTAGATTATTGTCACATTCCGGGTGAAATGTTAACAATAGATGAAATTAGCTGAAAAACCACAGTGAAGATGAAAGTAAACATGGCTGGTGGATTAGGATGGGGGTGTTAAGCATAACAATTGAATGTAAACATTCGGCACTGATCACAAAACCAAGTGATATGATTTTTTAGACACTTGCAGTTGCAAGACGATCTGTCCCTAACTGAATCCTGCAGTAACAAGAAATAGCTGCAGACCAGTCTCTCACAACTAAAGCTCCCCTCTTGGTGACACAAAGACAATTACAAAGTCCTTTAAAGGTTCTTTGAGCCCTGCGGGGTCGTTTGTCAAGACATCAGTCATACAAAATTCAATTTCCGCCATACATTGGAGAGCCATCCATTGTCATTGGTGCATATTGTTTTCATGGAGGTCAGTGTTAATTCTAGAAGTGTCCGTTAATGGCTCGTAAATTGTTTTTTCATGGTGTCCATTGCAGGGTGTTGTTTTCTCAAAAGGAATATTGAATACAAAGACATCCTTGGAAAAAGCTTTTTTGGCAATGACCACTCTCTTTTGTTTCCTTGGAGATAGCAAAAATACATGTAGTCTCCAAAGGACGTGTTTTGGCCTTGCTTGTTGTTTCCTTTGGTATTCAAGCTGCTTAGGAGACCTGATATAGCTTTGTCTGTTGTATGTCCTGACTTGACTTTATATGTAATCAGTGGAAATTGTCTGCAGGGAAGAGACAGCCAGCTCTAGAGCACCAGGCTGTATATATAGTCTGCTTATAATCGTAATGATCGGGGAGTGGCTCTTATGTATAACAAGATATGTAGCAGCTGTATTTAACGCAAAGTAATAATAAAAAAAAATGTTCTTAGCAAATTAAAAAATATTTCATTTGTTAATTGTTTAACCATTACACAGTTTCATATCTTTAATCAACTTTATCTTTATACATATCTAACTCAGTGAACATATATAGATTGATGTCAATTTAGTAATTATACATCTTATATCAAGCACTGCTGAATACTAAAGAATATGAGCACATCTCCAAGCCTATCATTTGTAATCATAGTTGCTAAAGTGAAAGCTATAAAAAGTAGATATTTTCTATTTCCGTTGCAAACTAATGCCTTGAGATGTTGATAATATTTACAGGAGGATTCTAAAGGATATTTCAAGATAAAAAAATGAGCTCAAGATGAAAACTATCAATATTAGATATTTGGTAACATGAAAATGAATAGTATACAATTTGTTTGTTTCTGCTTGTTATAACTGTACAAGTTTCATGAGATTTGATTATGATTTATAAATATAAGGCTGCATGTGACACTTTCTAATTATAATTAACCCCTTACGGAATGTTTGAGTTATTGCTGTAAGGATATATTGAGAGATGATTTCCCTGATACATTGTATATGCTGTATCTATCAGTTTTCTTGTGTTAACATCACTAATATTTAAAAAGAGACACTTGCTATGATACAACTATCCTACTATCAAAAGTATAATATGTCTCTTATAGAATGATGTATTGTTTTGATAATGGTGCATTAATTTGTTTGCTTATTATCAAGAAAATAATGTACAGACTAAGAGCACCTTGAAAACATACTGAAGTTGTATATGCTGATAGCATGCATTTCAATGTAATCTCCAGTACAGCTAGTATATTACATGTAACTAAGTCCATCATCTTGTTTAGAGTTTCAACCCGCGTGGTGGCCGAGTGGTTAGTGTGTTCACCTTGTGTCGGTACACTGGTGAAGAGAATCCGTGGTCGCACGTTCGAATGCTGGTGGCGTCATATCCCAAGATGTTAAAATTGGGCACTCTTCACGCTCCCTGCTTAACATGCAGCATTAATGGATAGGAGAAGGACTGGTTGGCTCGGTGTTAGTATAATGTGACCGAGTGAAGTATCATGTCAATATGTCTGTGGCGTGATATTTCAGTGAGAAAGCACTATAAAGTCGCCATAAGTATGCACTGTTACAAGCAGATACCATCTTGATATGACCTATACATGAGTTAAAGGGACGTTAAACCCCAATAAAACAAACAAACAATTGTTTAGAGTTTCAGTTTGTTATTAAAGATCCAGTGGTTATGGCCACATTACATTGTAATCACACACTTTTTGTATTCTGTCAAAGGATAGTGTTAATGATATTTCAAGTAACATTAAATTCACTTTAATCAAGGGTAGATAACTTATGTCATGATTGATATACAAGTGAAGTGATAATTAGTCACCTACAACTGCTGTCAGTCAGGACAGATAGCTGAGTTCAAAAGTTTTTGTAATACTGGAAGTGTCTCTTAGTAACTCACCGTCAGCTACCTTGAAACAAGGGCAGATAACTGAGTATCATTGATTGTTGACACTTGTAAATATTATCACAGTTCTATAAGAAGATTACACACACAACTCACTAGTATCCTGCCAAGTGTAGCTAATTCCTTCTGCAAACATCACCTTTTTACACGCAGACTAAACATTGATATACTGCTGCTGACTGGCATCCAATTAACTAATGTACCGCTGATTGTTACATATTTACACCTGACAGACACAGGTATTAATGACTATTAATTAGTGACTTAACCTGGATACATCGTATTCAAAGCATTCTGAAAAATCTTTGATTTATTTGAAATTTCTGTCCCAAGCTTTGTTCAAGTTCATTGTATTTTATCAAGATGATCTTCCTGTATATTAATGAGGTATATAAAAGTCATTAAGTTGAATGTAATATGTAGGGTTCAGCTACTCAGGGTAGATAACTCAGTCCTTGTAATATATATGTGAGTTTTTGTAAGGGGAGATAAGTCTGTTCTTGTAAGGTCTTTGAAGCAATCTGATAATTCATGTTTGTTTGATGATATCATTCTGATTTGAAATTTGTTTTGCAAAAACACTTTTAGTCTTATCAAGTACAAAATAAAACAGTAAATGACTAAATGCTATTTGTAGAGTTTTCTTCAATGTTTATCAACACAGACTTAAAAATTAATTCTGATGGGAAAACGCCTAGAAATTGTCTAGTATACATAAATAGTATAATAGAACTTTCAGACTCGTACTCCAGGCATGTGATGTCATTGTTGATACCAGGAATCCTTGTAAGAATTAAATAGAATTATATATTTAAATGTCTTGTTAATAGTAACATCAGAGTAAGTAGTCCTATTGTATAAGAAAGACACTCAAAGCACAAGAACTAACCACAACAAGTAGAAAACACCTGTCACCACCACCCTGTCTATTGTGTACACACAGTTAATGTTAGGAAGCTATAAGTTCACATAATTAGTATTATACCTATACACACTTACATAGGACTGGACATTTACACCAACATTTATAAGTACACTGATACAATATGTTGTTTGTACAAATGTTGGTGAAGGAGCTACTTTGTCTGGGCTGTGTTAAGTAAGAGAGTTTCATGTTTCTATATCCAGGATTGTCAATAACTGAATGGCAATATTAGCACACTGTAATGTCAACATTGAGATTCCCTGTTGTTGTTTGACCACTACTAGATAATCAAAGAGAGTATTTAAAGGGATGATATTGACAAAGAGTTATTGTTACTAAATGTTTAGTTTGCATCTACTACACTTCATAATATGATATAGATTTATAGAACAGTTAATTCCAGAAGGTCTATTCATTTATTGTATCGCTTTGATCTGTTGTGAGTTTTTATGGTCAATTTTCCACAAGGCTAAAACTTATTCAGTGTATTTACTTATGCCAGAAGTGAAGGCACTAGAATGATGAATTGGTCACACCACCACACCTAGATAAGAGATATATGATAAAACAAACAATGCCCACCCAAATAAATAGGGTTTCATAATTGCATCAACTGCAATGATAAAATTCTTCAGGGAATTCATGCCTCAGATGCATATTCTTTTAAAAGATGAAGAAAATTATCAGCCGCCCCAAAGGGAGGTGAGAACCATCATGCTGATAGTTTTGTTCTGTACTTTTGAGTCTGAGACACTTATTAACACATTGGTGCCTTTAGAATAATTCTTGGCTGCTTAATTCAAATAAATTAATTTTTCCAAAGAGTGATTATATGTTACTGCTACTTTGGTAATTGGTTACTTACTGTGAAGCATTAGTTAGACTGATAAAGTATAACTAACTCAGCATTACATGGTAGATTACACTTGGTCAGCTCAAAATCAGCAAGAGATGTAATCATATTCCATTTCATATTCGTGTCTATTACCTAACTGTGATTACACTGTACTGTTACTATCAGTCAGAACTACATGTACCACAGGCAAGCTCAAGTGTGAAATTAGTTTGTTTTAGTGGGCAGCAGTATGAAACACTAAAAGACTGCAATTCATATTTCTTATTTCTTTCAGAATTCATCAGTACTAGCAAAAATATATATGCTTTAATTAGTAGATACTTAAAAAATGAACTTTGTTGAAGATTTAGTTATTAGTTCACAGCTTTTGTAATTGGTACTTATTTCAAAAAAACTTTGTACCGTAAGATATTTTTAAAACAGCCTGTATATACATTCAAAAGTCTGTTATTTTAAATTGGTCGTAACATGGTGTATGTTCTCAGATATCTGTACAAGTGCCTGTATCGTATATGATGAAATGTTTTCACATGGATTTTAAGAATCAATTTTAAAGTCTCATGGGATGTCTATAGCTTTAAATACGTCAGATTGCCATAAATGGCCGCACATAAATAGCGCGAGTCAAGAATAACAGGTTTTTTATATCAATCCTTCTTCTCTTAAAAGGATGAAGCACCTTTTCTATAACAGAAATGGTCATAATATGGAATGCCTAGAAACCAGTGAAACTGACTTTTATTGTCACCAATTCTATGTGAACAAAGACATTTTCTGATGGAACTTTATTCTCTAAGAGACTTAAGCTAAGTCTTGGCTTCCAAAATGGGTAACATCAATTGTTGTGTTACAGGTGCAGAATTAAACACGTTTTATTTTCCTTGGGATAGAGTTACAACGATTTGGTCTGGAGCAGTGGTAGTTTAACTTAATTAGCTGAGTGGTGTAGGACAACTGAAAAATTTGGGAAGTGTTTTTCTGCCATTAAGAACTGGTCAAACCATCCAATTCTTTTTAATGGTTTCTAAGCTTTCACCTAATCCAATCAAAATCAGTGTAACATAATAAAATCCAATCAGATGTGAAAAGACCTAAACAAGGGTTAATGATATTTTGATGTGTCTCATTAGAAGTCTAGGCCACATCTATTCTATATATGGTGGGAATGACCAAATCACCATCATCTTGTCGCTCAGTGATATGTGGCAACACTTTCTCCTTGCACTGAACACTGCCATATAGCTATCAAACATGTGACACAGGTGTTGATTGGCCAATAAATGCTTTTTCCTTTAATTCATTGGTAGCAAATTGACATGACCATGGAGTCACCAAAGCTGCAATGTTTTGAATGCTGAAATGCATTGTCCAAAAATGTGGGTTACAATGATAAATTACAATAGCATATAGTATTGTAAAAATGAAATGAAAGAATTCCTTTATCATTTACATATCATTTCTTTAGAAGTAAATCATTTTAGCTTTTAAGTTCTTTATAACTTTGACCTTCCAGTGAATACCTTAGTCTAGTTGTGTATGGTGTGCCTTACAAGTTATACGCATGGATTTCAAACCTACCACTATATTCACTCGGGTATTAAAAATATTATATCTTAATGGCCTATTACTTGTCCATGAAGGGTTCAGAGCTAAAAAGATAGAATAAGAACTAGTTAGCTCAGTTGCATAGAATTGTGTTTCAAGATCAATGTTTCTGCAGTATCACATTTCATTAACATAGATTACTAAAATGTGGCACGAAAGTGTATCTAGAAGACAAATCCCTGTATAGCAAAACCGCTGAGGTGTTTTAAGATATGTAGTTCTCCAAATAAACTATGGAATCAGGAAACTTTATTTCTTAGTCTTACTAATTATATTGTGTTCATGGTAAATATCTATTGAACAACTTCCTCAGCAAAAGGATGAGAGACTCTATGTGTTATAATGGTGAGAATGAATCAAAGAGTCTGTATGAATCAGACCCTGGGGATGTTTAAACTTCTGTACCATGCATGAATGAATATAGACACATTGGAATATCATGGGGACACTTAAAGCATCAGTGAGTGGAGGAACAAATTACATTAACTGCATATTAAGCTTCTCAATTTGACACTGCTTTTACTGGACAATGGTTTATCCCAAAATTGTATTCAATTGAACGAGAGAAATCAGCGTACAAATATGTTACATTCTTATTGTTCTAATGAAAACTGATGCTCAGACCAAATGAACGGCCAAGCAGTGGACTGTGCATGTATATAATTATCACACGACTTAGTCGGAAAAACACGTCCCTAAAAAGCAAAGCCTTGGTATAGTTTATAACAATGAAATCAGAACAAGGGGAAATATTTGTGTGTGGACTGTGTCTAGCATGTAATTATCACACCACTTCCAATCAAGCATGAGACAATGACGTTGGTTACTAGGGCATCACCGCCAAGGAAACCTCTTATTATACTGTCTATAAAAGCCATTGGGAAGTGCATCAATTTTCTATTAATACTATTGGGCTTCTTATATGGTGTTCAAGACAATGGATCTTGAAACAATTAGACTAATATTAGAAAATAGCACGGTAAGACTGACATTCCCTGCTTTGTGAGGAACTCTTCAATGTTTGGATGTAATTCCTGGGAGGAGTTCAAGTTGACGTTTTACTGGTGTGACGGACACATGGACACGCTTAATGTGAAGGGTGATAATTACTAAGCATTTCATGACGGTAGCATGTCCAGTTTCTAGATCCCATTATTCAAGAAAAACATATTTTAAGGAAAAAAACAAGTCTTTATACTCTTTTTAACAAAATAGGCTATACAATAATGCATTCTCACAAGATAAATAAAATCAAAAAGGAGGCTGAATCTCGTTCGAGTTTTCATTCACTGCGCAGCACTGATTATCAGATGTCGTACAAAAATGAAGTCAAGATTGAACTAAAATTGGATATAATAATTAAATGATGATTATGATATTATAAATTAAAACACGTGATCTGTAAATTCTTTTTGAAAACATTGCTACTAGAAAATGTAAACATTGAATTTGAGATTGTATATAATTAGTCATAAGGGTCAAAAAATGTTTTTAGCTCCAAATTTCACCTTAGAGATGCATGGTCTCTTATCACCATTTGCCTGGCGACCCCTTCTCTTTTTTTGCTTATAAGAAAGATAATTTAATGGAGTACATTGTACCTCATTTACGAAAATGGTCAAAATTAATACATGTATTGCATTGCAGAATTTTTTTATATTGGTTCAGTTGTTAAAATTTGCCATTTCTGAGTTTTTTCCCATAGAACTCCATGTAAAATTAGGATTTATTTTGAAACAGTGCCCTATGTTTCACCAGTCCTGGTGATGTATCATTTTTATTTGCTTAAATCAGAATAAAGATAATGTGTCTACTGACATTGTCTGTTATGAAGTTCTCAAATGCAGATTTCTAGCAGTTAAATTAGGTTCGGCCTCCTTAACTCCAAGAAGACAAACAGCTTAATGGAAAAAGGTTTATGAAGTTAAAATATCGGTCAAAATGGATTCGATCCTTGTTATATATATATGCTTAGTGTAAAACTGTTAAAATGATGTATAAAAGACTAAATAATTAAATAAGTACTTTCTATAATCTATTATTAGATGAAGACAAGGATACGTTTCCTGAATGAGTGTCCTTTTGTATAGATGTAATAGACAAAAAGTTGGAAATTGATATAATCATGCATTGATTCAAAGGATTGAAGGAAGCAACTTTTGTTTTGCTTCTTAGCAAATAAATCATCAAAATGAATGAAAACAAAATATAGTCATGAATGAAAACAGCAGTATGGATAACAGAAGAGCATTATTGATGATGTGTTTAGTACAAACATGTGTAACATAGCTACTGCATATCACATTAAACTGTATAGCCATGCCTTCAATATACATACACAGCTGATCTCTGATAAGATAATGTAATGAAGCACCAAAAAAACAATCACAACGGGCAGCTCTCCAGGGAGACATCATTGTCAATGAAATTTAAAATGAATAACGATCCAGTTGGAACTATGATATACAGCTTCACTCTGCAAATTTAGAGCTCTTACATAAAGAAGTCATTTGCTATAATTCCATCACTTGATTTTACTACAGGACCCAGATGAATGAGTAACTCCTAACGTTATAGGCGAGCAGCCTCGCTTCGATTGACATTTGAAGATTGTTTAGATAGACATTATCTTTCTTTATGCATCAGGTTGTAATTTTTTACCAATTTTGTTAAATGAAACCATGGACATTGTACATCCAATTGTTGCCAAATGATTTACTAAATACATATCTCTCACTGGGACATAATCACGGAAGACCAATGAAGACAGGGGCAGCAGTGCATGATGACTCAGCAGAGTGTTGTAGAGCAGTGAATGTGGCAGTCACGCTGACAAGCATGAATGTAAAGGGTCCCTGTTGCTCTAAAACCAATATGTCAAGTTTCCTAAATAACGCTTCCACCGTGCCTCACTTTGTCCTATTAGCTCCTGATTTAATTTTTAGCATAAATACATGTGTAGATGTGAGTTTGTTATGAGAAGTCTTAATGTGTTTGACTCTAATTGAATGATTCTTATAAGAAACTTTATGATTTGATACTACATATTTGGTTAGTTTTTGTAACTTAACACTTTAAACGAATCATCGTGCACAAGTGTGGTTATTTGTATAGATGATGTCTTACTGAATGAACAACTTGAAGTTAATCTTTAGAATAACTGTTTCATAATGCATTGTGTTTAAACTTTTCTATCAATTTTGTACTTCAGCTAAAATAAAGAAGAATAAACCCTTCATACAAAACATCAAATTGGCAGAAATACACGCACACACGCATGCACACATGCATGCACACGCACGCGCACGCACACACACACACACACACACACACACACACACACACACACACTATGCAATTAAACTTGTTATGATTGGTCAGAATTGTAAGACTATTAAAGTGAGGAAGAAAAACATCTGAGTCAGGAGGACTATAGTGATGAACACCCATGAAACAGCAAAAGGAGAAGTTAATAACACACAATTATTTTGTGGCCAGCTACAAAAGCATAGAGTTACTTAGGATGCTCATGTCATTAAAGGTATTGTTAAAAATGTTTTAACAAGATCCCAATCTTCTCACTTAATAACACATGAAACATAAATTATAACCATAGATTGTAGGTGTAGGTACAAATTTAATTGAATAAATAATTGTAGAGTAAGTGGAAATGTAAAAGGTGGTTTTTGCAATCCTTTTGTGCTATTTTAAATGAAAGAACATATGTTTTTGTCTAAAATCAACTTTGTTAATTGTTTTGAATGTTTTTGTTGATCTGCATGTTACATGCTGTAAACTATAAACTAAATAATAGGTAAACACATGTAGTTGAATTATCTTTTTAAAGTATACAATTTGTAACTGTATGTTCCAATTCACTTCAAACATGCCAGATGTTCATGACCAGATGTAAACTTCAGTGATGTTGACATGTATTAGTTTATAAACAAATTATTCTTATCATTCTGGGCTAACTATTAGCAGTAGCCAAGGCTACTCTTGAAAAACATTCTTTTTGTCAACTTCCAGATTAAATTATTTAAGTTTACTTCCAACTAAACAAGCTGTCTCATAAACTTCAACTTACGACATGTTGTAACTATTCTAACTGATTTTGACATGTGAATTTTCTTGTAAAGTCTTGTAAAGTATAGAAACTTTAAGAATACAGGAAAATTATACCTTTGTAGTGTGCTAATTTGTTGTTTTTCTTACTTTTGAGTTGACAACCTGGCATTTAACTCTTACATTTTGGACTTTCCAAATACGGCATATCCATATAGTTATATGATCTATATACTGTATATATTTGGACTTTTCAACACAACATCTTTTGATCTATTTTAAACTGCACCAATAAGAAATTTAGCTTTTTGTTTGCACAATGCATCTATATTGATATCTTTCCATCTGTTTTGGACTGGCCTAAATAAATACAATGTTCTTGCTTTCTATTTTGGAATGGTCCAACTAAATATCTTACTATGGTATCTGTTTTAGACTGGCCCAATTTGATATCTTGTATCTGTTTTGGACTGGCCCAATTTGATATCTTGCTGTCTGTTTTAGACTGGCCCAATTTGATATCTTGCTGTCTGTTTTAGACTGGCCCAACTTGATATCTTGCTGTTTTAGACTGGACCAATTTGATATCTTACTGTTTTAGACTGACTCAATTAAATATCTTACGTCTGTTTTGGACTGGCCTAATATAATATCTTACTATCTGTTTTGGTCTGGCCCAATTTTAATACCTTACAATCTGCATAATGGACTGGCCCAATTTTAAAACCTTACTATCTGAATTGGACTGGCCCTATTTTTAGTCCATCTGGACCTTTTCTCATTCAATATATGATATCTTATAACAGCATATAGAAGGTTGCAGATATTTTGAGATCATGGAATACACATATTTGAATTCTAGATCATTTAAACAATAAAATGTCTCAGCATTTGACATTTGACATACTTCACATACTTCAAGAGCTATCATAGCCTGTGATCATTGTATCAAGCTAGGGGTACATTTAGCTATCATAGCCTGTGATCATTACATCAAGCTAGGGGTACTGCTAGAGCTATCATAGCCTGTGATCATTGTATCAAGCTAGGGGTACATTTAGCTAGCATAGCATGTGAACATTACATCAAGCTAGGGGTACATTTAGCTATCATAGCCTGTGATCATTGTATCAAGCTAATGGTACATTTAGCTATCATAGCCTGTGATCATTGTTTCAAGCTAGGGGTACATTTAGCTATCATAGCCTGTGATCATTGTATCAAGCTAGGGGTATATTTAACTATCATAGCCTGTGATCATTGTATCAAGCTAGGGGTACATTAAGCTTTCATAGCCTGTGATCATTGTATCAAGCTAGGGGTACTGCTAGAGCTATCATAGCCTGTGATCATTGTATCAAGCTAGGGGTACATTTAGCTATCATAGCCTGTGATCATTACATCAA
>JAUMGZ010192331.1:0-13139 GCA_032359645.1 Pododesmus macrochisma | reverse complement strand
TAATTTAAAACACAAATTGTGATCACGTCGATACTGAGATACACAATTGATAGACATTATAATTTATAAAAATGACTATATTAAAATTTTATCTTAACAGGTATTCCTCGACATTTTATGGCATTTTGGTCGGAGATTAGGAAGAAAACATATCGCAATTATTAGACGAGATGAAAAAATGCTGTGACCTAGGATTCTTTCGGTTCAGTATATGTCTATTATTATAAAGATGAATTGACTAAAATCCATCAAGCCGACAGTGACAGAAATACAAACAATTCACTCTGAAACGTGCCTCCGGTATATATAAGATCAAATGGAAGGATGTGTGAAATAAAAGGTTGGTACCTAATTATGGTTATTAAGTGTTTTTGTTTCGGTTTTATTAACCACTTTTAGCCTACACACGCTATGTTGAACCTTACAAAATATTAGCTTTGTGGTGAAAAAAGCTTGTGTTGCCCGCAACACCAAACGCTACCTGTATCTATGGAGTTTGAGCCAAGTTGCGGCAAGTTGTATAACTATTTTATTATTCAATCAGTCTTTGGATTAGTTCTATATTAATTATAATAAATAATTTTAGCTTTGCGTCCTGGGTCGATAAATTGTATTATTGGGTCGATAAACCCAGGTATCGACCGAAAGAAAAGGCTATAATTGGTTTATTATATTTTTGTCCGAGGGACCTATAATGAGTAAAAGGGACAGAATAAAATTTCAACCAATATAATTAATTAACAATAAATTAATTGTAATTTTAGCAATAAAAAGTTTATCACATTCAATATATTAACTGATTATAATGCTGTAATTGATTGTAACATTCTGACAATTTGTAATATTTTGACATTGGTGGTAGAGGTTTGAATTTAGCCATTTATTGTGTTTTAGGCTGTAAAACATTATTTTCCTCAATTGGAACCATTGTTTGCGGTACCGGACTATTATCTTGAGGTGGTTCAGTGTCAATAACATAAACAAAACAGAAAATGTCAAGACAATAGTCACCTGCTTCTGCGCCCTTTGCTGAAAAACATAATAAAAAAGGTAAACTAATATGCATTAACAATGCTTAAAACTTTTTGCGAGTCAATGCAATTACAATATATCAGTAAAGTATTAAAACATATTATAGTGAAATAAAGGTTAATAAGGAAAAGAAACAAAAGTTATACCACTTTCTTAATATAATACATGTACATGTACCATTTTCCAAAATAGCAAAATTATGATTTTTGTTTTGTTTCGTTCGTTTTTGTTCGATGATACCATCACACAAAATTCATGCAGATAATCGAATCTAAATGAATCTCGTTCTATTATCTACAGTTTCAAAAATGTAACTGTATTTGAAAAATGGCCCACTAACGAAATCTTCACTGGTTTAATACAATACATTGTGGTCCATTACATACGATTCGTATAATCTAATGGGATAACATTTATACAAAGCCTCCTCTCTATTGTCCTTCGGTGCCACTTTTTATATTTAGAATATTTGAAAAATGCAATGGAGAATCAAGAACTATCAATTTATGATCACTATGTTTTTAATAAAATTATCAATGTTTTGACTAAAATAGCCAAATAATAATACTTATGAAATAATCCGAAACACATCCCATTTTCATTCACAACATTAATAATCTGTTTTAGTATTTTGATCGTTTGTTAATCATTAAGAAATATTTGTAAATAGTTTAGTCTAAAACGCTTTCTATTAAATAGCGTAATTTTGTCGCCAGAGAACATGACTTCTTATTTTGTTAAAATATATACATTTAACGTATGCGAAAACAAATTATTGGTACAGTCATGGTAGGAGCCAAGGCAGAACCGCTTCTGTTATGGTTTCTAAGAAGAGTTCCTGACTCTTCCTTGCCCTCGTCTTCCTTCACCCTATCCACAAGCGTCTCAGATTCGCTCTTAGACGCTTGTTTGGCTTAGGTGTTGCTGTTGTAACTCTGCGAGCACACTGGTTGTTCATCAATGTCATTATGCTACTAGGATATGTCCAATTTTCATGTTTTCAATTGCCTTTTGTAAAGCTGAAAACAGTGGCTCATACGTGGTAGATTCATAGATTCCACATAAAGTTAAGTGTATAAAAAATGACATCAATGAACAATCAGTGTGCTCGCAGAGTTACAACAGCAACACCTCAGCCAACTTAAACTGCCAGTGAAAAAAAAAAAAAAAGTTTTACTCGGTTGGATTTTTATTGACAATTGATGTTGGCGGTAAGTTGTTGAGATGATTTCAGCGCCATGAAGTGTATTTATTAAATTTTTAAATGTATGTCTGTACTGAAGACTTCTAGTCTCGTGTGAGAAGTGGGTAGGTTGAGGCTTCATTAACCGGTTTAACCACACCGCCTGGTTTCGTGCTGGGTGACCGTACTAAGTCCTAAGTTGGTCCGTATGGATTACTGGTCTTGATGCTTGTCATGATGTCGATTTAATTAATAACATTCCGGTGCTTCATTATTGTTTGTTTGTCAATGTCCTCTGTTGATTTTATTCATACTGTTTTTTAATGGTATTATAATGTCATGTCTGCTGAAGTGGGCGAATATGCTTTGGGGATAAGGTTGTGCTGGGTGGGCTGGGGTTGTGTTAGGAGTTGATATGGATGTGGGGCTCATACTCCTCGTACTATCCCTACTGCTTTGCTTTTTTTCTTGTTGTGCTGTTTCTATTCATGCCCTGTCCCCTTTGGTTTTAATGCGATGACAGTTGGAAAGATTTTTGTAGTGACGTGATGTTGGTATTAAATAACCCAGAAAATATTGACATATGCTGAATTGACACCAAAACATCACGACAGGTGACACATGTGTAGTAGGAAAACCTCGCCCAAGTTCCTTCGCGGGATACCAGGTTTCACACATACAAGTATGTAATCATGAAAATGAACTTTGTTTGGTATGTCCAAGCCATTTAAGATGTTCAAGAATAGTTACAGTTTGGAACCTTCACTGAAAAAGAGTTGTTATTTAAGCCCCTTGACCTAACTTTAACATCAAATGTCTTCTGTGAAATGTGCTCGCTGTTCATATTACACTACACAATTATTTCATAGAATTTAATTTGGAAATAAAAAGCACATTTGTCAGTTCCATTCTCCACATTTTCATGGTGAAAATTCAGAAACAGATCTAGAATCTAAGTTTCTAACAATATTGAAGTAATTTTATCCGTGTTGAAAATGCTGTAAACAAAAAAAATAGACTATTTCTCCTCTATAAATCACTTTTTGAGTAGATCTATTAGTCTAAGAATTTGAATATTTTTCATATTTGCCTACATGCATGTTTTCCCTTATTCAAATTTTAACGCTAGTACTCAAAAAGTGATTTATAGTGGATAAATAGTCTAATTTGAGTTTTTGTCATATTTGCTTATGTACTAAAAGTGTATATATGTGTTTTTCCTCAAAACTAGTTTTGATTTTGAAAGTGAATTGGGGTATACGTAGCTGCTCAGTATCCTAATGTCACAATTTTTAAAGGCACCAACCATCTCATGCTAAAACACACATCCTTTTTGAAATAAGCTATTTTTTTATTGTCGATGTTGCGAAACAACAAGACAACAGAAGTTCTAAGAGCTTCCGACAGACTGTTTTGCAGCAACCCATTCCACTTTAAAGGGACGCAACTCGCGGTATTTCTTACACAGAGAACTCTTTTGTGTTTTGAGGTGTATTCTTCGCATACCGACAAGAAGCAACCCGAAGTTGTTTTCAGTGGTAACGAGTGTTTGAGACATACATGTTCGCACATTTTTTTGCAAAATGAGTCAACGCAGAGATGAATCTGCAGCAAAGTAAGACACATCATCAATTGTATATTGTTTAAAATTACTGGGTAACCTAACAAGTTTGCAGTCTCTTTTTTAATCGAAGACAATATTCTAATGTTTACCAATAGGTCGAATGGTTGTTTGTGTTTATGAGACCAAAGACCGACAGTAACTTGTTACACCAAAGCAGTGGAGTCTCTCCTGAATATGGATCAACCCCTGTCTTTTACAAATTTAACAAGTCGCCTATGATATTTTGCACTTTTGTAAAATTGCCTCAGAATTTTCAAAAAGCAACTGAGTTATGAACTACACTCAGTATTGACTAAGCCGAGATTCCTCTGCCACTCGAACGAATGTCGTTTTCTGATATATTCGTTTTAGGGGCAGAGATCCATGCTATTAAAAAGACGCCGCAAACTAACCACTACTGCCGACAAAAACTAACCGTACGATTTCTTCCATTTGTTTAGGAATACAAAAATGTCAATTGATATATCACTCACCGGAACATTTACTAACTAGAATCCTCCAGAAAATAATCACATCATTGTATTTTTCCTTCATTTTGGTCACTTAAACACGACGTGTGGAGGAAAATCGTCCAACATTCGGCAATTTTCAGCGAATGGTTTTATTTGTATCCGTAATTGTTCAATATAAAAGAATGTATTTCTGTTTTCTACAGGGATGAGCTGTCGAGTACTTTTGGGCAACGGTAAATAAACACGATAAATGTTAAATGTCTTGATGTAACCATTACAATTATCTATATATAGAAGGTCACAGTGATCTATGATCTGAATAAAATACTGTCCTTGTAGTATTTAATATTTAACAAACTCATTCTCTAATCTTATTGTAGTCTTAAAACATGATGTTGTGTACTATCCTCTAAGTGTTTCTTATAAAACTTTCTGTATAAACAAAATTACTTGTATACACATTTTAATATTGTCAGCATATATTCTTGATAATTAAAATAGAGACATTACATTTGTACCTTATACTATTCAGATTTGTTTATTTCCAGACATTTTAATCACAATTAAAAAGTTTAAATAGACTTAAATGTCTTTTAAGAAGGAATCAGCTGTAAAGTGTTTTACAGTAAATTAATGAAAAGATTAACAAAAGTACAATGAAAAGTATGAAACACACAGTGAATTAAAGAGAGGTTAAAAGATGCACTCACCTGACTTAATACTAAATCTTACATACCTGTACACTCTTAAGAAGATCATTGTATTAAAATCTACAATGAAATTGTCTTTTAAAGTGATTGAAATAGTACTTTATTGATTTTTATGAAAGCCTGCTTTCTATCACTTCAATCTTTAATTTTACATAAATTGTGTATATGCAGATCAATATAGCTATTTATTTTTTATTTGTATTGCTTTCTGGAAAAGATCAATATATATTTTAATCAGGAAAACTCCCCTTTTCTTCACCATAAACTCATTCTTTCATCTCAGCCACACAAATGCTTTATAGTTGCCATTCTATTGATTAAGTTGCAGGTCCAGATGGAACTTGATCCACTTTGACATACATGTACAGTGACCAACACACAGTCTCACTATAACATAGATATTTATGTATATTTACAGTTTAAGTTTAGCAGTACATGTTCTACATGTTCATATCAAAATTAAACAGACCTACATTTTCAACTTTAATTGCCTTAAATGCTACTTTCAGTTAGTCTCACTGGTGTGTGGTGTTGAGATGGAGGTTTAGTTACGTTTTTGAACACTTGTCATTACAAAACATTTTTTGACCATCCAACATAGTTTAACCTATCTGTAACTTGTTTAGCTGTCATATACACACAGCAATGATGATTTCTATAACACACATAAAGCATCTCTCAATACCTTTGATAAACTAAATCAATAGCTTGATGAATAATTGACGATTGACTTGTTAATATTAATGTCTTTCTATCTAACGATGACCAGAATGTGTATATACCATATCAGTTGCAATTGCTTCATTCAATGTTTCAGAAAAATACTTTTTGACATTTTTTTTTTGTATATACATGTACTTTCAGACAGAAAGTTTCACTGTCTGGTGTACATAAACTTTACAGACTCTTTAAAAAACTTGAATAATACTGTGATTTCTTCGTAAAATGGTGATGGAAGGTGTTTTAAAATGTATTACTGTTTCACAGAAACTTAATTTCTAGATTAGTAATGTCACATATAAGAAGTTTAATATGTTTTGTCAATTTGATAGAGATACATGGTAGAGTAGTAATTGATTGTTTGTTTTCATGTTCTGTTTCATGGTGTAAAGATTCCCGTAGAACTGTGTGTTTAGTATTTCTCTATATAATAGTATTGATCATGAGTTAACATGATATTTACTACAGAACATTTGACATTTCTCTTTTATAAGTATTAATTTAAGTTAAAGTACTTTGGATATATTCTACAGAACGTTGGACATATCTCCATTATAAGTATTAATTTAAGTTAACATACTTTGGATATTTTCTACAGAACGTTGGAGCTCTCTATTAAAGATCAGGTGTAAGTTGTACACACTGTAAACAAAGAACAAGTGCACCACATGTTGTTATGTCATCATTATATGTGCACATTTTATCTGTCCTTTACTTGGGATTATTGTTATATATAGTGATTGTACCAAGAGCACTTTCTTAAGGAATTCCTTAATTCATATACTTTATAATGCATGCACACTTTAGTTTCTGTAATCTATATATTGCAATTAAGACATCACCATGCATGGTTTAACAAAGGCAAAGCCATGCACTTCAATTTCAGTCAGGTTTTGTTCAGTCAATATATTTCTTTAATTTTGATGAAACTGAAGAACATGTCTGTCTTTTAAGGATCTGTCTTTCAATGCATATCAGACATGTTATTTCTATGAAGCAGTATTGATTAAACAATTTAGTGATCCATACACTGTACATGTTTAAGTATTTATTCTATCATTTTCAATGAACTCTTCATCCAATTCATACACTCTGATAATATTACAATGTACTATGTATGTAAGATGGACAGAATTCTTATTTCACCAGGTACCAATATGATAAATCATTGAATCAAGCAAGACATTAGTGAGTTATCTCCCCTGCATTTGGATTATGTATTACATATTCAAAGATTTATTATGGTAATTTTAATGAAAAGTGACTTGTAAAAGAGAGAGAAAGTCTAAAACCACAAAATATAACCAGTTTTTTTTTGTTTTTTTTTAATTTTTGAATACAATATTAAAGCATTGTATTTCTGAAACAGCAAACTTGATCTTTAAATTTCAGACATAAAAACATTTACATTTATCAAGAGCATCATACTGCTTCATAGAATGTCAATTACACCATTTTGAGACCAAGCATGTGGCAAATGAATGTTCTTTGTTTACAATTTGGGAATTTTTTTTAATCAAATGTTGTACAGTTAATTCCGTATAAGAGTTCCCAATGTATATCCACACACCCTTCAACACACTGAACACTTATATAGGTATCCCGAAGGTATTCCAAGCATTCTCTTGTGTATATTTCATAGTAAATTTTAAACAGTGGTAGTGCCATTTTGTATTTTCACTTTCAGTTACATTGATTGGTATTAGTATATTGACCCAGATTGTTACTTCAAGTACACTGTATCTTTGTATGATAAATGTTTTAAATCTATATTTTCCAGTGCGCCATCCTCGTTTTTAACCACATTTCTAAGTCAGTATAATTTTTTAATCTTGTTGATTATATGTCACAAAATTAATCTTAATCAAGTATATACAGTGTAATAATTAGCTGATGTAGTATAATATGTTAACTAAAATGAACCTATCAGATGGCACCACCACTGTGATATTGTACCTTACTTGTAACACACATTATATTACTATTTATAAGTTTATATAACTTTAAGAATAAATTTTTGATTTGCAGCTACATGTTCAACTATACTAGGTTTGTATACTGGATCATGTTGTGAACTTCTGATGTCAACAAACCATACATATTAAACCATACATATTAAACCATACATATTTTTTCCTCACACCCTTTTATTCCCTCACAATCTCCTGTGTGTACCGCATTGATAGAGGTACATTTTTTTACCAATGTGCTTAATGATAATTTTGAATAATTTAACCTCCTTGAAAGTTATAATATGATATTTGACTTAATAAGTGCCAAGGGCACTTAGAAGATAAGAAAAAGTTGAGAAGGTGCTTTTTAGGACCATATTACGAGTCCAAACACTGGAGTGTTCTCCCTTAATAGTTCTTAGCTATTACCGGTATACAGGACTGTGGGTACTTGAAAGGGGAGGGGTGCTTATAAGGACATTAGCACTTCTTAGGTCGAAAACAGTACATTGGTTAAGCTAACTTATAGAATAAACAAACAGAAATTAATGAAATAATCATAAAACATGAAAATATATATGAGTGTATTACAAAAGCTTAAATTCATATAAACTGTAGTCATTTTTATGCAAGACAATCAGTTTTTCTTTCTTTCTATATTCAATGTATTCAGATCTAATGTAAATATGCAAAGTTATGTTCATGCAATATCATCATATTTTTTATTTCTCTATACTGTATTCAGTGTATTAAGATCTAGTGTATATGAAAATTTATTTTAATGCAATATCAGCATTTTGTTTTATTTCTATATTCAACATATTTTAATATAAGGGATATCAAGATTTAGAATTTGCAGCACACCAGTTGAATGACTCTTTAATAAAGTGCACCATTACAAAATATAACGAACTGTTCAACATTGATGAAAACGTGTGATTACGTATTTCCATCATGACTATCACGACATTACATTTTAATGTTTTAGTTATTACAGCTGTCGACAGATTTTAACATTTCTTTATTTATTGGAAAAATAGAAAATCAAAATAATATAGAAAATTGAACAAAACTAAGTCCTTTTCAATCGCGTTTCCTTGCATATATGTGTAACAGCCATTTTGAATATTGAACCCTTGCACGTGTGTAATGCATTTTGTGAGCATTTACACATTGACTAAAAACTAAATCTATTGTGTTACTTTATATTTTGTGAATACTGCATAATATCTCCATATAACTGTCTAAAGGTTCATTACACATGTGTGAAGAAGAATGGAACAAAAAACTACATCCTTTTAGTCTTGATCCCTTGCACGTGTGTAATGCAGTTTGTGAATATTCAAAAATCTACCCATGAGTTAAATATATTGTGTGTTTTTTTCATTTATTTACATGTAAATACTGCATTATATCTTCATACCACTGTACGTTTTCTTTACACACGTGATAAAGAATTTCAATGTTCCCACTTAGAAATGACATGTAAAATAGAAAAATCTTTTACCAACTGAAAACATAAGTGAAAGACACATTATTTCTAGTTGGATTTTTGACTGAGAACTAGAAATTAAGGAATCTTTTTTAAAGGTCCTACATGTATCTCAATTCAAATACTCTGTCTGTTTGTGTGTTTGCTTCATTGGGGTTTAACATCCCTTAATTCCACTCATGACTAGGTCATATTGAGATGGTGTCTGCTTGTGACAGTGTGCACTGATGACCACTTTATAGTGCTGTCACATTGAAATATCACACCTCAGTTGCATAGATATGATACCTCTTTCGGTCACATTATCCTGACACTGAACCAACCAGTCCTCCTCCTACCAAGTAATGCTGAACACTTAGCAGGGAGCGAGAAGATTACCCAATTTTAACGTCTTGGGTTTGATGTGGCTGGGAATCAAACTCATGCCTACCATTTCACAAGGCGAATGCTCTGTCTACAAGTTATCACACCATTTTGTCTGCTTGGTCGTAAAAAGAGATTAATTACATTTGATTCTCTTTGTGAAGGATGTGACTAATGAATGTCTCTGTAAAATGCTTTTTGGAAAGAAGATTAAAATTATTTGTTTTAAATCATACTTTAAATAAGTTTAGGAATTCTCTTTATAGACATTATGACTATGTACTTATCACAATAAACTGTTTTGTTAATAACTAAAACCAGACTGGGAATTTTGCAGCTATGTTATTAATAAAAAATGCATGAAGCATGTACATGTAAGTACATTTGGTGATTTAGTATGTATCTGAGATCTACTATCATTTCATTTGTAAATATGCTTAGCTTGCATTAAGCTCTTGTTGCTGATAACTGCATGTAAAATAATACAATATGCAATAAACATGTATATTCAATATCACATTCATAATTCATTTGGTATCATATTAGAATTTATATACATGTATATAAACTTAAATTTGCAGAATATTTTATGATCAAAATGTACACATCAGTTAACTTATTTTGATCTTTATTTGTCTTAAACACAGTGAAAACCAAGCCAAGTTCTGTCAGAACAGAATGAATGGAGCGGAGAAACATCTGGGAATGCTGTGTGATACATTTGGCTCCATCAACAGAAAGTCAGCCAGGATGAGGGATAAAGGTAAAATATTACATCAAATCTTGAGAGAAAAAAACTTGTAAAACTTAAGAATCTCGTAAAGATCTTGTTATCTGCCTTCTTTGTCCTTTCTGTAAGCACAATGCTGTTTGTGGTTCTGACTTGTATTCCTTACCTGGCATTCTTACCTGCCCTCCCACAGGAACTGTACTTCTCTCTTAATACCTGCCATTCATTCATGTCTACCACCTTACATATGAAGAAAATAGAAAGATAATAGATAACTTTTAAATATGCTGATGCAGTAAGAAAGTTTTAAGCAAGAAAAAAATCAATAATATTGATACATTTTGTATACACGTTTTTTATCATGTACCTTGTTTCTTTGATGTTGATATTTTCTTTTGTGTTTTCTTTTTGTGTCTATGTGCTATTAACAGTTTATAATTTGTGTTTTCTTTTTGTGTCTATGTGCTATTAACAGTTTATAATTTGTGTTTTCTTTTTGTGTCTATGTGCTTTTAAGTTTATAATTTGCATTTTCTTTTTGTGTCTATGTGCTTTTAACAGTTTATAATTTGTGTTTTTACAGGTGACCTGCTAGCTAATGCTATGACAGAGTTTGCTAAACAAGAAGACATCAGTCATTCCACAAAGTCTGGAATGATTCACTTTGCAGAGAATATTTCAGCAATTCAAGATTACAGACAGGCAGCGGTAAATCAACCTTGTCAATCAATTAGATTTTGATTTTACAAAAACATATACAGTCAAACATATCTTTAAAGACCACTAAATGGAACCAAGACAGGTGGCCTTTATAGACAGGTGACCTTTTAATACAGGTTCAACTTATTTGGAGTAGGAATAAAAGGGATCTAAAAATATCTGGTCTTTAAAGACAGGTGGTTGTTTAAAAGACGTGGCCTTTTTGGCAGGTTTGACTGTGTATATTAAGAAAACTAGTGCGAATTGACTCACAATCATTAAAAAAGCAGACTATCAAACAATATCTGAGATACTCGCCATAATGCTAAGTAAGTGCCAGTATCTTTATAACATTGAATTCTTAAGATCACATATAAAATACAAGTTCATTGAGATTTTTCAACAAAGTTTAATTTATAACAATTTCTGACAAATAAATTTAATCAAACAAAATGAAAGCTAATAAACACTCTGAAGTCTGAAGGGAGAAATTAGTATATCTTTTAATAATGTCTCTGAAGGGAGAAATTATTGTATCTTGTTGTTGTTGTTGTTGTTGCTGTTGCTGTTGCTGTTGCTGCTGCTGCTGCTGCTGCTGTTGTTGTTGTTGTTGTTGTTGTTGTTGTTGTTGTTGTTGTTGTTGTTGTTGTTGTTGTTGTTGTTGTTGTTGTTGCCAGTTACAAAATAAAGTTTATTTCAAATTCTAATACTAAATTATTGGTATAACATAATGGTGAATGTATAAGTGGGAAGAGGTTTTAGAAAGACAAATACATAAAACACAGTGTTATTATAGAGGAGGTATGTAGAGAGATTTAGAGAAGTTTCCTTATTTATTTCTTCTTTGGGTATATTCCATTTCTTTTTAGGGAAGTAAAATAAAATAAAATAAAAATAAAAATAGAAATAAAAAGTGATACATAATATATTTAAAAAGGTATTAAAAGTCAAATCAAGGATATACATATTAACTATAGTTTATCTTTAACAGAACACAGATAGAACTCAAAGTATTATTGTATCTTTAAATAATCTCTCTGAAGCGAGAAATTAGTGTATCTTTAAATAATCACTCTGAAAGGAGAAAGTGATCAATATATCTTTTCAGGGATAGATGCATATAACACAATATATGTAGTGTTTTTGTCCTTAATTACTGACAGATAAAATGGTTATGATTTACCATGGGAATATTTTCCTTGCGTATAAAAGATTCATTATCAGTTAAGACAATTTCTATATAACAACAGGATTTATTCTTTTACATACGATAACGAGTATGTCAATAATGTTTTCATTTATAATTACTAAGAATGTAATTACAAAGATTAAGTATTTATTAATCAGAATAAAGAACTCTGATGTAAATTTTTTCTTTCTTTCATTAACAGATACAACGAATGGAATCAAAAGTCATTCGTCCATTGGCAGATTATGGAACAATTTGTAAACAAGTAAAGGTAAGAACATCAAGACAAGTACAGTCAAACCTGTCTATAAAGACCACCCAAGGGGCCTTTATAGACAGGTGACCTTTAAATACAGGTTCAACTTAGTTAAATTATGAAGAGAAGGGATCTTAAAATTCTGGCCTTTAAAGACAGGTGGTTGTTTAAAAGAGGTGGCCTTTAATGCAGGTTTGACTGTATAACCTTAAGGTCCTTGTCTAGATGATTATTACTTGATAAATAGACTATTCCCTTGCGAAAATAAGATGGGATTGTCCCTTGGATATATCCTAGGACAAAAAGCTGGGATAACCTGGGACTTTCTAAAGGACATCCTAGGATATCAGAGGACTTGAGAGCTGGGATGGTATTGGAATGGGACATTAAAGCTTAAAATCCCAGCTAAGGCAAGCTCAAAAGTCTGAGCTAATCCCAGCTTTTCCATGCCCAGCATTCCAGCTAGTCCCAACTTTGGTTAAAAATCCGTTCTAATCCCAGTTCAAAAGTCCCATCTTATCCCAACTCAACCTTTACTAGAAATGCTGGCACTTTTTTTTGCAAGGGTATACTATATCTGGTATCCCTGTAGGTTGAACCTTTTAAAAATGAAAGGCTTTGTATAAGATATGCAGATTGCATTTACCGGTGACTCTGAAGTGTGTCAATTCACCTTTTTTTGCTGGAGTTATATTAATTGCTCCGTTTTTGTTAATTTTTCCATGACATCTGAAGCA
>JAUMGZ010192309.1:0-13142 GCA_032359645.1 Pododesmus macrochisma | reverse complement strand
GAATGTTGAAATATTCAACTTTCAACATTCAACATTGAATGTTGAATGTTGAATAAGTAACGTACTTCAGTTCCCGCCTCTAGCTTTACAATTCTTTGAAATTAAAAAAAAATATAGACATTCTACTTTGCAACTGCGAAAACCGATTTCATTTGTACACATTTTAAGTTTTACCTAGGATTGGGGCCAACGTTAACATAGCTAACCCCTCCCCCTTGTTTAATTTCAACATGCGATTTCAGAACTCGCTCCTCAATGATAACCAATCGTAAGGAAATTCTAAGTGTTTCTATGTATCGGTAAAACCCTAACAAGTTATTTTTCTGTATCTTTTTGTTTCCGGATCACAAACATTCTCTTCTGTTGGCGTTTCTACTATTTGATATCGAAATGTTCAGTCATTTGAACAGTATTTAAACAAACAGAATTTAATATGTAAATTAAAAAATAATCCCTGAACTTTTATAACGGAAGAGTTATACATTATAACACAAGAACTTCAATACTACGTTGATAAAATATATTTACCTGAAACAGTGAAATCTACGATCACTCCATCACTACAACCGACGAGAACATGACCGTTACTGTAGTGCACTGTCCAACAAAGCCCTATGCCATTGGAGGGCTTCCATACAGTTTGGACAGTCTTTCCACCATCAGAAGTGATGTAGACACCATCATGCCTATCACAGAAGAACACGTTCCCCCGTGTATCACATGTGAATCCACTACAAGACCCTAGTGCAGTGTCATTGATCTGTAGTTTGCGTCGTGCTGTAAGTCTATGTCCATCGTTTGTTGTTTCCACTTTCTTCATTACACAAACACGGTGTTCATAATCATAGTCTACAACATACAACGTACCACTACTGCATGTTATACATTGTACGTGACGGAACAATGTAGATCTGTCATTATCGTTAGGGATCCGTGCTACCTCATTTCCAGTCTTACTATACTTTATAATATAACCTGTACCACTCAGTATATCTAAACCAGAGTAATCATAACGCATATAGATGTACACGTCATCCTCTGTAGAAACACTTATATTGTCTACGCAACTCGGACGTTCACAACAAGACTTGACAAACGGTGAGACACGTCCTGTATCGTCCACACACCAGATATCAGTACCACCCAATGTAATACATAACACGTTTCCTGTACTGGTGATTGCTGTTCTCCAGATGTATCCTGGTAGTTGTTCCGACGTCATTATTTCACGTCCATTCTCCCGGTCTACTTTAGTCAGGTAACGGTGTCCATTACCTATCCATAGTGATCGTCCATCAAGACATCCAACTAAAGTCAATATAGCTTCCTTCCTTACAGTTCTAACGATCCTAAAGTCAAGGTTTTTGACGCCGTCATAAGACGCCATTGTTTATGTTGACTTATGTCATTCTTTTAATTTAAACAAGTGATAAAGTTTTAACAGAAGTCAATACTGGTTTATTTTAACATGTGAGTTACTAAGATGTATAATAAATTATTGTTGATGTTTTTTTCTTCTGTTTCTCACGTTTTCTGTGTTAACTGTTGATATAATATGTCGCCATCGATCCATCGTTTATTTCATCTGTAATTTAAAACAAAAACGACTTCAGTTTTACAACGCAGGAAAATGGAAATTTGTGAAATATTTGTATGTTTTGCATTTTATGAACAAGTGTAGTCTGTAGACAATAATAAGTTTTAAAATATATCACCCAGTAACATATATTCGAAGAACAAAAATAACAAAAACAAATAAACATGGTGTTATAAAGATATGATAAAAAAAACATTGTAATTTATATATTCAGTCAGAAAGTGCTTGTATTCATTTCGCTTCAGAAAAAACATTAAAAAGCGGATATTGTTAAGGGGATCAGTAGAGCTATAAACATAGATGCCAAGTTGTTAATAAATTGCTCAGTGGTATATTATTAGCTTCGTGATCTGGTAGGCGAGAGTAGTAATTTTTCACTCTCTACTAAGCGCTCAGCATTCCTGAGTATATTAAAGAATGGTTGGCTCTGAGTCAGGATAATGTAACCGAGTGAAAAGTGATAGAGTCAATGTATCTACCGCGTGATATTTCAGTGAGACAGCACTATAAAGTCGCCGTCAGTTTGCACTTTCACAAGCAGACACCGTCAGGATATGACCTAGAAATGAGTTAATGAAAACAAACAAACAATAAGCATTGTTTTTAACTTCATATAAAACACTGTATACAGTTTATAATCATGTGCATGACATATTTGTATTTAACACTAAGCCGATATGTTGTTTAAAATGTTATATTGACATTCGTTTTGATTTTGAACGTATGCTCTTTAAATTCAATGTAAAACTTGATTCAGTAATTTGTAATTGTTTTTTGAAGATATGGGCGTCGGACTTTATAGTTTACGTGCATAATTGTACTTTCTTGCTACATAGTGGTCGAAATAAAAACCGGATGGACCGACCGCCTCGGGGTTTCATCTTTTTTTCCGTCAGAGACGGTATGATTTATATTTTGACCTATTACTGTGCATCTGTGTTTACCTTAGAAACATACCGAATGCCAGAAGAAACGGTCATTTTGATTGGTGGAAAGCTCCAAAAAGGCCAAACAAACTGAATCGGCTACACACAGCGTTGAACATTTCTATACGAAGATTCAGTTTAATTAGAATTAGGAAACCAACTGTTATAATTTGATATGTTATAAAAGGAAATGATTGATATTAGATTGTCCGTGTTAAATTTGTGAAGTGTATCAACACCTCTGTATGATGGAACTTCACAAAAAGATAAATAAACGCGTGTTCCGAAACGAAAAAATAAATTTGTTTCCCCTCAGATAAGCCTTTTCCCGCGTTCTGTCATCCTTTTACTCCGCGAGAAAGCGTCAACAATGCATGAGATTGTTTGGAATTACAAGTCGTCGGGTATAGTGCATTATGATTGTTACATCATATATCGAACGATTTTGTATGAGTAATTAGAGATAAAAAGTCGCTTAAATATTGAATTGAGAAATAAATATTGTCATGTTGGGAGAACTATAGTTCAGCGGTCTCACATCCCGTTGAATGCGTATTGCGGTGCGCATGTGTTGTAAAATAGACTGGTTACCTCCCCTGATACGCAAAGCAACTGGAAACCCGTTTAGGTTGAACAAATATGTAAACAATAGTAGCGTGTAGAAAATTGTAAACAATGGTACATGTAGGTATCATCTGTGGTATTGATGTTTGATTTTAACAGAAGAGGGTAACTTTGATAAAGTCCAAAACCTACTTTGATAGTGGCATGGTCAGGCATACAGTTTGCAGTCAATTAACCTTCCTGTGTACCTCTCAATATAAAGTTCACATGGGCAGTTCAAAGGCATTAGGACGTTGTGACGGTCAACACTGGGGCACCAAAGGGTTTTAATTCGGGAATAAATTATGGAACCTATATCGGTTTATATAAATAATGTTGAACAATCCTATTAAAAACATTCCAATTTACATGAATTGCCGACTTATCTTTTATTTCTTCACAATGCGAATTTTACCAGCAGTCATTAATGAACTTTCTATACGACGAATTAACGTGTAAAACGCATAAGTCAATGTGTAGAATATGCCATTGCAATATATTTACCTGAAAAAACGTGTACTGCTATATTATGTATTTGATATTGCTTCATAGTTGGTATAGCCTAAGTAACACAATTTAACTGATCGTCCCTCTTCTGCCAATGTCGAACGACAATAGCTTTAATCGAGGACAATTATTGTTAGGAATGGCAGGGTTATATTAAGGCTAGCATAATTTTTATATTTAACTTAAACATCTACAGTTCAGGCAAAATTCAGAAAAATCTTATTTTGAAAGCTTCAGTGTGTTACTTAAAAAACCCTTCACGGAAAACTCTGACGACCATCTTTTTTAAAGATATTTCTTGTTACTCCTTTGGTCTATCGCCGCGACATCAACGAAAGAGTGCTGAAGTGACGTTAAATCCTAATAAACAAACAAACACAATAAATTGAAATTCTTTAAACTTTAAGTAAACATAAAAATATTTCATGTGGTAGTCTGGGAGACATCTCGATAAATATTGTGAAATCAAGATTCTCTGTCATTTTATTTAACCCACTTTTTACTTGATAAAACCCCTAAGAACAAGTGAATTTTCAATTCGATAAAGCACTGCTTTGCCGTGTTATACCAACTACTAATATACCATTCAGACAATTTCCTCGGGAGGTTCCCTAAAAATTCTCACTCTTATTTTATGTATAAAATTCAATAAAATATATTGAAATGTTACGAATGATCTAAATTAAAAGTACCGAAAAGATGTCAAAATACTTCAGAAGATTATAAATCACTATAAGATATCATTATTTCTAATATGATTGTCACTATTTTTTAAACATTCACAATATTATATACCAGAGATCAAGCAATCTTAGAAGCTATCTTCATCAGTGCCGAATAAACATCGTCTAGACATGGTAACTTGACGGGAGATAACTCGAGGTTTATATTTCAATAGTGTATCTTGAAATTAATAAATGTGCATCTTTGGGACATACTACAAACTTGAATAAAATAATCAAAATGCATGGTAATAACTTTCAAGGCGTAAATTGTACTCGAAAAACAAAAGAGAATCATTGGCCAACATCGAGAACTTCTATCAAAAACTAAAAGCGAAACCAGTAGTCCGCGTATGCAGTGATGTTTCCATGTTACTTCGGTCTTCAACGTTTCGTGTCAAATCAACAGAGGATGAACTGGAAAATATGCCGATTTGCTGGTAACTGATTCACATATATAATGGGCAATTTTCTATCGGAAACAGTCGTTTCATGAAGATTTCATGTAGGAGAAAACGTTAGTGTTTATATAAATATTACATTTAAATACCTACTAATTATTTACAACATGACTGATATATTTGTATGCTCTTTTACGCCGCCGTTCGTGTGCGAGTGATATATTTTCGAAAGCATTTTTTTTAGTAATGTTGATGAAAATATTCTGAAACTATCACACAAAATTGCAATTAAAAATTATATATACCTTTTCCTCTGCTTACGTCTCTCTTTCCTCTATATAGAGTGGCTTCTTTATTATTCTGGTGCAGTGAATTTTTTTAGCAGTGTTGCTATTTTATACGGTTCACTTTATCATCTTTTTATTGACATGGATTGTAAAAGCTATATCACAAGGTAAGAGTTAGTTAAGATATATGTTAGTTTATCTGTCCGTTCTCGAACAACAGCCTCACCAGCGATAGAAAAAAGTGCAACAAAATGTCAGGCGGCATCTATAATCCACAGTACGACAAAACAACAGTAAATTCATCCAACAGTTTAATCAATCATTAAGGCTCCAATCAGTTAAACTACTTCCATTTGACCTCGTACCATCAAGGTCAATATCATACGATTCAATCTCTGTGTTATGTAACTGGACAGTCAACGTTCACGTGAATATACTAAAGTCCATAACTGTCCGATTTCAGAGCTGACCTTCTTTACAGTGAAAAGTGCACGATTCAATTACAGTACTAATGTCAATTTAATAAATGGTGTACATGAACTTTATTTTATTTCTCCTCGACTACTTTCTGTTATATAGAAATTGTAGTAAGGGAACCCCAATAGCTAAACACGGTAATTTTCTCATTCGCAATCAGATCGCTCTCAAGGGAACACAAATTTAAAATACCTAATTTTTCCACTGAACCTGATACATTTTAGTCTAGAAATGCATTATTATTTTTGGTCACAGATGCAACAAGTTTGGAAAAGATATTACATGAAGCAAGCATTAATCTTTGAAACAGTTAAACCATTGATTGGCTGTGGTCAGCAGCTGACCAAGAAGATTAACATTGAAGACTGACCACAGGGGCCGTAGCGGGGTGCTACAATTAATATCAACATGTAATGGTACAGTTTAAAGACGACCACACCACGTGGACACTGACCAAGCGGAGTAGGACGTTTACGTCTTTTATTTAAGTTATTTATTTCTACTTTCTTCTGTTATTTCGTCATTAATGCAAATTAACCATGTACTTTATTGATATGTTGTTTCAGTTTTACCCTAATAGTCCCTGTGGTCAGCTGGGAGGTATTAACCAAAGAGGATTATCTACAGATGATACAGGCAAACCTGTATACTAACTCAGCAGTAACTGTTAACGTGCGTCACTTTAATGATTATAACAGTATATCTTATATTTGTAAGTAAAGAATTTCTGCTTACCTCTTATTTATCTAGCTGGGTTCTTTAAGCTTCGTTTTTTCTTTTTGATTCCTATGTTTGAAGAATCTTTCATTAAATCAATCTGCTATTTAAATATAGTAATTTTTCGTTGGAGTGTAAGACTTTTGAACAGCTCGTCAAACACTTATTTTTAATTTGCGATCTCTTTCCAATTAGCTTCTTTTCGTGAGGAAAGGACCCGCAAATTTCACCGCCTGTTCGACGAGCTGTCCTCGAAGGAAAGAAACAGATAGTAAGACGAGAGTACACAACACAGGTCAAGGTCAGGCACACGCCCCATGCGATGTCTTTACTGCTGGATCTACAGGATAGACATAGACATATTGTTTGTACTGATGCAGGGTGATCCTACAATCGGGAGGATTAACCTAAAATAACATAGTCATGCAGTGTAGATTATGTAACTACTTATCGTACAAGTAAATACGAGATACTTAGCAATATACTATTGCCAACGGGAAACCGCTTTGTGTAGTATTCTCTCTCTCTCTCGGCTACATGATCAGGAGATAACTCCATTGTTTCAAGATTCATTGAGAAAGTCCCCGCACAATTAAAACTCATAAGTGAAAAGTAGATTAATATACAAATTAAAAATTTGTGAGGGATGAAAACTCATTTATAACTGAGTTTTATCCATGTGTTGAAATTAAAGAAATTAATAACACATTTATGAAAATACAGATACTGACCATGCAAGTGAAAAAATACAGATACTGACCATGCAAGTGAAAAAATACAGATACTGACCATGCAAGTGAAAACATACAGATACTGACCATGCAAGTGAAGCCTTTACACTTTTGTAATTGTAGTAAAGAACCATCCCCTGTAAAAAGACATATGACACGGGTCAAATGAAAAATGATATCAAAAGATCCAGGTAATTATAGCCAGGGAGAATAATATATTTATTACATGACCATAAACACTTTTGTCTCAATAAGCAGATAAAAGTGTTTCAATCTAATTAAAATTATATCTTGATTTTGCTCCCGTTTTTGATTTACCCGCACATTTTTTTACGGGAGCAAAATCAAGATATAATTTTGATTAGATTGAATGTGTTTAACATTGTTTCAATTATCGGCGATACAATGCTCAATATAAATGCTTAAAATCAATAATCTGGAATATTTTTTGGCTTCTTTATATAGTGCTATCTCACTGAAATATCACGCCGCAGACCCATTGACACGCGATCCGTGGCGTAGCTAGATGTAAAACAAAACGCCCCGGCGTGTACATCTTTTTCCTTGTTTTACTAGAAATTGACTAGATCTTTGCTTTACATATTTTAATACACTTGCACTGTTGTTCGTTATTTGGTCATCATTATTTAATGAGCAGGAATACCGATCATTTTAATATTTCCGAAAAAAAAGTTTTTGGTCTGTTTTTTGTGTGTGAAGTATTTCATATCAATATATAATTTGTATTTTGTCTAAATCTTGTTATGTTTTAACTACGTTTACTTCAATATAAGTACATGTGTATCTATAAACAAATACAATTTGCATATGGATTGATAAACTAAATATTACTTTTATAATTTTTTTAACACTATACTATAATTAATATTATTTCCTAAAATACACAAATTTTTCTACCATCTTCCAAATAACGTTTTACAAACTGATATGCTGGTAATATCGGATACAAATTTAACACTCAGAAGAGCACAAAAATACGCTTACGAAAATGCTTAAAATCGTTAAAAAGCCCCCCTGAACCCCTACCAGACTGCTGCCCTGGAACCTCTGGGGGCCTATCCGACTCCCAGACCCCCGTCGGGCGTGCATAGGATAATTAACCGTGCTACGCCACTGCCGATATTTACTAGGTCACATTGTCTCGACACTGAACAATCCAACCCTTCTCCAACCCAGAAATGCTGAGCGCTTAGTAAAAATCAAGAAGATTACTTTAATTATTTTATCTTCTCGGATTTGAAACGGCAAGGGATTGAACCATGGCGGACACATACGTTAAAACAAAGAGACAAGAGAGATATATACAGAATGTCGTTTATGTCAAAGTCACAGTCACGGAATTAAATGAAACTTAAAGGACGGAAATTCGTTTTTGACAGAAGGGAAACGCAAACACAGCTCGGATTATTCTTGCTGGGTATGTATAAAATGAACAATTATAGTGAGATAGCTCAATATTTGACATCATTTTCGTTCAAGAAACAGCGCTAGGTGATATTTAACAAATTTGTTGAATATATAACACCAACCACTTCAGAATTATCCAACTTATGTACATGTAGATCGTAGGGGAAACTAATTAACACGTTTTCCAAATAAGTTAGAAATCGGAGATTTGATTTGTCGACCGTTTTATTATACATTTAATATAAGTAAACATTTTAATAAATAAGTGCGCTATTGCTGACATTTTAGCATTGTTGAAAAAGTGTTATCCCTAACATCTGATTGAGTAAATAATTGTAATGAAACACTTTCTAAAATTGTTGTTCCCTATTTTTGTCTACAGATTATGGAGTCTGCGAAAGGACATTAAAATATTTGTAATGCTGTTATGGATCGTGGTACATTTTCGTTTTTATGCCAATGGCATTCCGTTCGAATGGATCGATTCAAACATACATACTGTACTGAAACCAAATATTGAACAACTTTCAATTGAACAAAAGGTATCACAACTTAGATACTCGTTTCAAGTTCGTGGGGTTACATGTAACTCTTTCTTTTAATAAAATCAATAAACGATAACCATATCGCGAGCACCTGGTTTCGCTTTTAGTTTTTAAATAGATGTTCGTGATGTTTCCATTTTTGATTAATAAATATATATTTGATTCTTTTTTTCTGTGTGCGTCCAACGTTTTCCTTTTGTTTGCCAGTGTCCATGGACTTTCGGCTTTTAAATATCGTCTTGGTTTTTCGTATTTACTACTAACTTTACAATGCTATTGCGTTAAAATAGAATGCTATTCCGTTTAAATTGATAAACATTTTTGTTCCAGTGCAATGTAACAGTATATGGCAACAAAAATTGAAGAAGTGGAATAATCTACAGCAAGTATTAAGCTATAGGCCTTCTAGTTGATAAGAAATGTTGTTTTTTTAATTTTGTAAAATGTTCCTCATGTTGGCCCCCCTAGCGATGCCAAGTTTGAATGAAATTGGTCCAGTAGTTTTGAAGTTGAAAATGTGAAAAGTTGAGCACAAATGCCCTTTGCCAAATCCAGATCACAAGTTTTGTAAACTGATACCTCAATAGGAGGGTCACAGCAAATGTTAGAAGTGCACTTAGACTGCACCATGAATGTCCTGTCTGGAGGTGTAAACGGTGCCCCACATGTATTGTCATACTCACTCTTAAGGATTGCTAGTAAAATTGCTGTCTCTGGTTTAATCTTGTTTAACCATATTTGATACATTATCATAGTTTTGGAACTCTGTACATACAACAGGTCCACTTGAGATTTGTGTAGTAAACATAGAACTACTTTCTCTGATAATCTAGTTTTTATCTGTATTACTGGTTCATGTAGTGTGAACATTTCTACATCCGCAACTGTCCTTACAAACACAGTGCTCTTGTCAGAAATGTGGAACGGCTTCTTTAATGTAGGTCTGTCTCCCCTCTTTTAAATTTTTGTAACTAAGGCAGTCAGTCAGTCACGTCTGCCTGCCTGCCTGTGTTTGATAAACTTTTTTTTGTATTAAGGGCTTATTGTCCGATCAACAGCCAAGGTCATTTACGGACGTGCCAGTTTTACTGGTGGAGGAAACCGGAGTACCCGGAGTAAACCACCGACCTACGGCAAGTCACTGGCAACTTTCTCACACTAGCACGCCCCGGACGTGAATCGAACTAGGAGGTGAAAGGCTCTTATGATTACAAGTCGGCGACTTTAACCACTAGGCCATCGCGGCCCCCAATAAATATGATAAGGTGAAGTAAAAAAAATAGTTGACTTTCCACTTTCAGTTCTCAAAATATTAGGATATAACTTAAATATATGTATAGAGGATCTGTAATGAGTTTCCATTTTACATGAGATTTATGAATGAGTCATGAACTTTTTTTATTTGAGCGAGCCTTGGCGAGCATAAATGAAACTTCATGACAAGTTTCATAAATTTCATATGCAATGGAAAGAAATTTCATATTCTTTTTATCATATGACTCAAATTAAAAGCATTCTTTTTGATTTTATCATAAAAAGCTTTAAAATGTGTGAAAATTAGCGCTGTAATGCCTTTTTGTAACAATGAATTATGAAGTCATATCATTGTTACGTGACGTCAGAATCAAGTGGAAGCCAATCAGAACAGAATGGGTGTGTGATATGCAGCCAATCAAAACAGCTTTAGGTAACGTGTTGCATATCATATAATGATGTAATGGCTTTATACAATTGAATAACACTATAATCATTTGATCAATAAATTTTCTACACAAAATATATAGAGCAGGAGTGCTTATCTAAAAGTTACAAAAACCCTGAAGGATAGGCATCAAAAACAAGTGTAAGGAAAGTGGAAACACTACTCTTAATTTTGATGTAATAGAAAACACTTTGAATATGTGAAGTTTAATTGAAGACATATAAAATGAGGTTGTATTAGAGTTAATGCCAGACCTACCATCATTAGGTTGTATTAGAGTTAATGCCAGACCTACCATCATTAGGTTGTATTAGAGTTAATGCCAGACCTACCATCATTGCTAAAGCAACAGGAACTGAGTGAACCTTCATGACTTCCTGACAGTACCATTGGACCTTGTGTTCTAAAACAACAAACTCAAATTAATTACATTCTCATTAATTATTCTGCTTTACAAAGAGTTTCACATTAACTTTACAAGCAAGTCAAGTTTTATCACCAAAATAAATATTGATATGTTTTAATGGTTTGTTTGTTTGTTTGTTTGTTTAATTAATTAGGGCTTAACGTCACATCCAGAATCTTTCAACAATATTGTGACAAAAGACCAAAGGAGAAAAACCAAAAAAATAGGACAGGAAGAGAAGTGGTGACAGAAACGGGAAATGAAAGGAAAAGAGATAGTTCAGAAAGAAGGATGAGCCCATATCAAACTTTACATGGGGATCTTTATTGTGCCAGGGGGTTAAAAATCCCTGCACAAGGGACTGCCAGCTTAGTGTCCCCTCCGAAGGACTTGCAGATCTTTGGCCTCTACCCTTCAACTTGTCTGACTTGGTTGACCCTACCAGAAACACAAGTTCCAGCCAGCATAGCTCTACAGATCATCGAGACGTGCAAACATCCTTACCGGGAAAAGGTGTCTAGCACAGGGAAGGATATGTTTTAATGGGCTTGGCCAATTTGTCATGATGATGATTCAACAGGAAAAAGGGTGTAGTCCTTAGTGAAACATGTAAAATCACTGTATATTTAGTTTTGTAAAAGCTACTGAACATGACTATTTAAACTTGATCATTAATTACATTGATGAAAAGGGTTATAAAATTAAAATACAGTCAAACCTGTCTATAAAGACCACCTGAGATACCAGAAAAAGTGGTCTTTATATGGAGGTGGTCTTTATATACAGGTTAAAATAAGTGTACTGCTGACTTTAGTGGTCTTTATGTACAGATGTTCTCTGTATAGAGGTAGTTGCTAGAGCAGGTTGCACTGTATGTTGATAAAAGGAGGAGTGTAAGAGTATTGAAAAGCAGTGCCAATCTGTGTGTGAAACCAGAACTATAATATCAGACAACTTGTAAACAATCATGTCAATATGATAAGACTGAATAGGTAAACAATCCTGCATACTGTGGTTTGATCAAATATATTCAGTAAATAATTTGTTTAATATAATTTGACAAGTTTATACTCACCTATAAGCTCCAGTTGCCACATCCCAGATTTTAACTGTTTTGTCCCATGATGCTGTCGCATATTTCCTTTCATCGAACGTGATGTCACATCCAGATAAAACGTTTATGTGTCCACTGTCAATTGAAAGCAGATTAAAGCTATTAACAATGACATTTAATGTCATCAAAATACCTTTCTTATCTCTCCATGTTTATTCAGATATTTGGAAAATAAGGAGGGAACAAAAATTGATATGCAGATAATACATGTTCAATGATCAATTATCTCCATTTGGAACTTTGCTGCAATACCAATATGAATTATCTTCCTTTTTGATATAGCTGCAATCAATTATAAATTATCTTCCCATGGAAATTGCTAATAAAAACATTTTTAAGTTTGTAGGGTATAAGTTGGAGAAGCATCTGGTCGTCAAGGGGCCCTCCACCAAAAGTAACTATTGGAGTAAATATATATATATATATGCAGCCTTATACACAACATGGTGGGCTTTCAGTGCCTCAGATGACTTTTACTCCCTAGAAAAGATTTTATGCACTTACATTAAGTCACTTATTCATCTATCGCTCTACACACTCCTTACCCAAATATCACACTCCTTACCCAAATAACACACTCCTTATCCAAATATCACACTCCTTACCCAAATAACACACTCCTTATCCAAATATCACACTCTTTACCCAAATAACACACTCCCTACCCAAATAACACACTCCTTACCCATATAACACACTCCTTACCCAAATAACACACTCCTTACCCAAATAACACACTCCTTATCCAAATAACACACTCCTTACCCATATAACACACTCCTTACCACAATAACACACACCTTACCCAAATAACACTCTCCTAACTCAAATAGCACACTCCTTACCCAAATTACACACTCCTTACCCATATAACACACTCCTTACCCAAATAACACACTCCTTACCCAAATAACACACTCCTTACCCATATAACACACTCCTTACCCAAATAACACACTCCTTACCCAAATAACACACT
>JAUMGZ010192287.1:0-13144 GCA_032359645.1 Pododesmus macrochisma | reverse complement strand
CACATTATCCTGACACCGAGCTAACCAGTCCTTCCCCACCTTAAATGTTGAGCGCTAAGCAGGGAGCGAGGAGAATACCTAACTTTAACGTAGTGTGTGTGTGACCCGGTAAAATCAGACCCGATGACCTGCACGAAATTATACATTTGTCACTTTCTAACATTTTATTAACTCGGAATTGTGACAAAAGTGACTTTAAATAACGTAAAAAGGTTGTATCTCCTACATACAGTGTTGTAAAAGCAATCAATATAAACTTTGTTGATTTAGGAAAGTTGAGACGTTCTGTTTGTCCTAATACAAATCAGGAATGTGGAAAGCAGATTATCAGTAATTGACTTATGTGCCGATACTCCAGCGGCTTACACCAAAACACATGAAACTGGTATCCAAACCTGATATTGGAAGTACGGTGCAAATTCAATCAATAAGTGACCAATCGATCAACGAAGTTTTGACGTCACCATTTTGTAAAATAAAACCTATTTGCAATCTGTTGACATTGTCATTTAATTTTTGTTTACAAAGTATACGAATCCTGTACATTATATCGCAGGAATTAGTAAGAAAATGTCATACGAAAGATAAACATGTGATATTTTGCTTTATATGAGATTAACGCCCTCTTTAACATAGTTCTATAGGTCTGACATTTATTGAGATATCTTTTGATAGAGAGATAAAAATATGTTACAGAAAACAGAAAAGTGCATAAAAAATGTTATGTTAACTTTGTTTGTTTTATAGGGGTTTATAGTCCCTTCGACACTCATATTGAGATGGTGTCTAATTGTGACAGACGCTCTGATGGCAACTTTATAGTGTTGTCTCTCTGAAATATCACACCGCAGACATATTGACATGATATTTCACTCGGTCATATTATCCCGATACCGAGCCAATAAAACCTTCCTGACCCAGAACTGTTGAGCGTTTAGCGAGGAGGACGAAGATCATTTTCATTTTAACGCCTTATGTATATAGTGGCAGAAGGCAGCGAATGCTCGTACCACTTAGATGTGATACAAAACAAAAAAGAACAACAAATTTGATGTTGATTATTGTATTTGTCTACAAAGTAAAATGGGTCTCAGTCCAGTGGCCAACCTCCGGTTTTAACCTGTGCGACTTTAAAGTAATTAAAAACTCCGAAATAAATCTTACACAATACGAGCACCTAATTACCTCTGTTAAACAGGTTAATTTTTTTTAAATCCTAAGGTAACATTTCAAAGTCACTTGTCCTATTATTACAACATACTAAATTAACAGTTAGTACCGACAGTAAATATAGTTATCTTTTTGAGTGTCAATTTTTTCGTTATGAGCGGAAGTTGTATATAACTAAATATTACACATCATGTCCAAATGTATTAAAATATCATGATTTATCTTGTACAGGTAAACTCAAACTGTTGAACAAATTATGTACTTTCTTAAAATGTATACTGAACACGTTTCAGTCCCCACGTTAACTATTGTGCGACTAGCCAGTGCTGTTAACTGTGTACATTATCTCATGTATATATGTTGTGATCTGAGTTTTCAAATAAAGTTTTGTTGTTGTTGTAGTTACCTCCATACACAGTTTATTAACAACGGTTCACCGTGACCTCCGCGTCTTTCAACAACAAAAGGACTTTATAGATTTATTAATCAAGACTTTCATTTGAATGATTCTGACACTGTCTCTGACATTTTACTTTTGGGACTAATCTCGTAAGGTATAAATGCTCTATTGTACAAAGGAACCCCTTTATAAATATCTAAATCTTTTTAAATTGCCTTTTTAGGGGAGACACTTATTGTAATGACGCAAACGAGTAAACTCTGTATGAAAAAGATCTCCACCATTAAAACAGTTTGTACACATGTTGTACTTTTTAAATTCAAAGTTGTCACAACATATAAAGAAGTGTTCTAGTTATTGTCTACACGTATACGGAAGGATAAACTGCATGATCAAAAGACATCTGCCATCAAACGGAAACGGAAACGGAAACACTTGTTTGCTTACAAACAGTTTCAATTGTCGATCTGCAAGGACGCTCAACTTTTCGGAATAATTTTTTATTGATTGAGAATATTGTTGAGGCGCGTTCAAATGATAGAACTTCACGAATTGCATGTTAACAAATAAGATCAACGCGTTTCATGTCAAAATTTGATTTCTGAAAAACTGCCGAATTGCTGCGATTCAACATATATGATGTTAAAGAGTACTATAGCTCCGTTTCCGATTTTCTAAATACATTAATTAACAAAATATAGTCGATTGTTTTGGGTTGTCTTTTTACATTGGGGCCATTAATTATACATAAAAGCTACCCGAGAACCACGTGCGATGACCTGAATCGTGTTTTAAAGACCTACGAGAGTAAATTTGACACATGAATAAACTCACAATAGACACAACCTACTTTTTGTGTTCACGTGTACATTTGTATTCAAATAACCTTACTTTAGGCCTCTCAATATAAAGTTTAACTGGACATTTCAAAAGCATTATGACATATTGACTGTCAACACTGGGTCACAAAAAGCTATTTATTTTGTGAATTACTATATATGGAACACGTATTTGTTTTATGATAATTGTGTTAAACAATTCTACAAATAACAATCTTTATCCTATGAATTATACAGGTGAATCTTGTGACTTTTATTCTTCAATAGGTAAATTTTAGCAACATTTATTACTATATAAGTTCTGTACGAAGAAGTGGAATGTCAATTACAGGTAATCCGGAATGTAAAACAATGGCCAAGCCGAGGTTGAATAAATATAGGTTGGTAAACAACAACATTTCAATATACACATAAAAGGTGCAGAAATACGTGAAAGAAACATAGATACGGACATTTTAACGTTGTTTTCCGTGTTTTATTGATGGATAAGAAATGAATAATGTAACAACCGAACAGTGTGATTTTGACACGAAACATTAGATCCTAGCCTATGTCTTTAATTATGTTTTATTCCAGTTAACAACCAGAATAAGTTGAACTATGAGAGGAATGTAATTTCAGTAACATAAATTTCAATAATTCTGAAATGTTAAAATGATGCAGTAAAAAAACTCGCACATATCTGGCAAGAATATTTCGTTTCAATCCCCTGCACCAATGTAAAATTCTTTTGGTACCGGTTTACATACACAACTTATATACTGGCATACATATCATATAAATGAACAGTAAATATAAGTGCTTACATAATAGAAAGCAATTTAACTTACCAACAGTAACTGTTTTCTTCACAATCATACCATATGATATCACTTTAGGTTTTAAAACGCGCCAAATATATGACGTCATCAACCATGATTATGACGTTTTCCCAGATACGTTACCAGCATGATGGCCCAGTGGTTAGGGCGTTCGCTTCGTGCTGGTAGACTGGTGCTAAAATCCCCGGGCGTGGGATCGAATCCCGGTCACGTCAAAACCTAAGACATTAAAATTAGGTTAATTCTCGCTCCCTGCTAAACGCTCAGCATTACTGGACAGGAGGAGGACTGGTTGGTTCGGTGTCAAACATACATACAGCATTTAGACAATCAGTGATTTACTCACCGTGATAGTTATCTGTCTTGATTCTCGGGACTTGACGAATCTCTGTATCGCGTTGTTGTTCTTGCTGAATCGGGTCTGACACGTTTTGTTTATTTGGAACGGGTTCTGATGCCTCGTGCACAAGTGGAGCTAATTGGTTTTGCTTTGAATCATTGTAAAGTTTTTCTTTCGTGGGTTGTGCGACCTCCTCCACTGGGACAGGGGACACATTGCCCGGATGTTCCTCACTCCTAATGTCACCAGAGTTCGGTCGAGATGTTCTCTAAAATAATAAAGGTTCCCATTGTTATGATTTATGTGAAAAATAATCTATCAATATGTATCCAATCTATAAATACTTTATAACAACAATATATGCAAATGGAATTGGGCAACAGACAGAGCCTATCTAAGCTCCCTCAAAGGTCCAGTTACGTAAACACTCAAACAATTCTTACATTGATATTTAAACAGGTAAAACTACGAAGATCTGTGCAAGTATGCGTGAGAATGGAAATAGAAAAGTACAAAAGGCGACATAAGATTATATAAATCCGAAAAAGTAGTTTTAAACAAGTTTTGAGTTAGGCGACAAGACTTGATGTTGCAAGATTTCAGACAGTCGTTTTGGGTATAAGCATATTAATACATAAATCTTCGTAACGAATATTTTGTAAAATTGATAAACTAATTAATTTTCTTAATATTTTTCAGTTTATCAAGGTATGAAAGAAAAAAAATACACACACCTGATTAAGCCATGATGCCGTTCATAAAAAAGTGCGCGCAAGATTATTTCTTTTCATACCACGATAAACAGAAACATATTTAAATCATTCCCGTTATATTTTAATTCAGAATTAACAGAAAGAGACAAGAGTTAAATTCTAGATACTTGGCATTAAGGGCTGGTGGGCTCTGTGTCTGTATAATGTGACAGAATTTTGCACCACTCTGACATGTCTGCGGAGTGATACACGAACAAATACACCAAGTTGACACATTCGTAAGTTTGCACAGGTATCACTCGCGATATAAATGAGGAAGAAATGTGTTATCTCACCTGATCTGCCAACTCAAACATGTCACTGGAGTTTTTGTCAGCATGGTCAATTAGTGTTGCCCCGTCGTCATAGTTACCGACGCTTGTCATGTTAACGACTCACTTAGTAGATATCAGAGTTCTATTTATATACTTCTGAAAGAGGAAAAGTGATTTAGGTTCTAGATGTGGTCAATATTGTTACATGAGCGTGCAGCATAAATAAATCAAAAAAAATATTTTACTCTTTTGATTTCGGGAAAATTTTAATTCCGTGAATCAGATTTTTGATTTAAATTTTTTTTATAATAATCAACTAAACAAGCCAAAATTTAAGAAAACTATCTAAACTGACTGACTATACCTTTACCAACTTGCAAAACGAAACGGGTCACCAATATATACTGTGACGTCAAACCAACGAAGTGAGTGAGTATAAGGGGCGGTAGGCGAACCTGCTTTTTTTTAGGGAAAACAAAAATGTCATGGGAACAAATTAACCACAACAATATTCTACCAAGAGGCCACATTAGCCTTAAAATATACATCTGGTTTGAATTGCACTATCATTTTATTTGATGCATATTCTTGATTAGTTTTTAAGAATGTTTTTGGACTTTTGTTAACTTTTCTCCTTTTACCCCACTGTTCGCGATCCCTGGGTCTGAAAGTCACCATGTGATAAAACCTGTATGCACTTCACCAAAAGATACTTCATAACAAGTTTGGTTGAAATCGTTCTTGTGCTTGTTGAGAACAACTTTAAAAGCTATGTAAGTTAATAAGAAAAATATAATGTTGGACTTACACTGACCACAACAGGAGTAACCTAACTTTTTGACTTCAGGGCCAAACAATGAAGAAAGCTGACTCTCCGTGCAATGAAGTTGCTACGTATAAAGATCTATGCATTTAGGTTTTTAACTATAGAACTTCTAGTAAAAAAAAAGATTTTTGAAACTTTGTATTTTTCCCAATTTGCACCCCTTTTGGCAGGGGTCAAGGAGTTCAAGAAATTGACTGAAATTGGTCCATTGGTTTCAGAAAAGTCGACGGTGTAAACAATGAACACATCTGCTATAGTGCTAAACTGGGGTCACGTTTTAACCTGTTAGTTTGACCTCAGAGTCATGCTTTGAACAAACTTGTTTCTCAATGTCGTAAGGTAACAAAATGTTGCGAACATTAATAAACTCTACACTTTCTAGTTTATTTGATGTTTAATTTTCAAAATTTCCAATTTTGACCAAAATCGGCGTCCCCTGGAGGTTGGGCCAATTCTTTGAATAAATTGAACCCCCTACCTACTACGTTTGGTTAAAATTTGTCAAACGCATTACGACGAAGTAAAAAATGTGAAAATTTAAGGCTGGATGGAGCGGCAACGATGGACGGATAGTATTTCCGTGGTGAAAAGTGCATCTTGGACCCTTGGCCCAGTTGGATTAAAACTGTCCGTGTCCAAACCTTAGGTATTCGCAAAGACAAAACAGCAGTGTCCATGTGTATTATTCCTCTGTATTGCTGTTTCGAACAACCAAGTCCTCGGCAGCAGACATGATGTTATATATAATTTTACATAATCAAAAGACTTCTGACAGACAAAAAAGCCATAATGCTGTAGGTATTAGGATTTTTATATCCATGAAAACACATCCTCTGCCGTCAATCGCTCAATATAGATTTATCAAAGCGTCACTACCTTGAATGTCTATTGTTCAGTTGATCACAATCCAATGAATACAAACATACATGTATTAGTCACTCAGAAAAGCAATACACTATCAAAAACACAATCCAAGCAGCTTTTTGTGTATTTGCTTACAGTTTGATAAGAGAAGTCTTATTTTCCTCACCCATATCAAATACGCACGTAGAAAACACAGGGAACAACAAATGAATTGTATCAAACTAATTGCACCAAGATCAGCAATCACTATACCACGTATCAGGTCTAAGTAACTAACCAAGTAATTAAATCTACTTGTAGCCTGTCCTGTATATGTTATCTCCTTTAATGCATTATGGTCTTTCTAGCTGTTATATCCATTCTATGTGTTAGTATATATGTGTGTAACTATTTAGTTATATTCTAAAAGATCAAAAATCCTATGGGCTTCAGAGATTATGCGTACTCACTTCACAATGACAATGTTTGGTGCACCACGATGGTGTATTGAATTCCTGTTTCTGTTTTTGCTTTGGTACAAACTATTCTAAATGTGTGTTTCAGTGTCTCTTAAACTGAATAAATTGTATAAAGTAGCTGACACACTAATTGTTGAAGTATATTATTTTAACATAGTCCACAGTCCACAGATTTTATAAGACATTACCATACAAGGCATAATTAGTGTCTGTCCCCGTTATTTCCACTGTATGACTAATTAGGTTTATTTGTGTAAAGAAGAATTACAGAACGAAGCAGAGAGGTTATAGTATGTTACGACACAGAAAACCTGTGCATGAAGCTGTTAAATGTACGCAATCAGAACAACCCAACATTAAAATCATCATTACGTTCAATAAGTGAGCATCATTTAATAATGTAAACGTGTGATTTTTATTTCATTCTTGAACGTCAATCATTTTATTACAGCTATGGATATTTTTTATATGATTCAAATAGCATTATTTATCTAAAATTAAACGGAAATTCACGAGCTGGGCGGACTTCCGGAACGGAGATTTACCCGGCATGCAACAATACAAGACAATTGCTGGAAGCAAGAACTCAACACACTTCTCTGATATTTTCCCATCCTCTATAAGTGTGTACAAATCTTAGCCTATACATTTTAACTAGGTGTAGTTTTCTTTCTTGTGTTTAATTTGTAATTAAGCATTGAAGATGTACCCCCTCTCCCCCTCTCTCTCTGTGGTGCGATTATTTAAAAAAAAGATGAATTATACATTTTATTTCAAAGTATCTGTTGTATATGTTTGAAATGCGAAACACGTATGACATTGTGACGCACACACAAAGACTTGCACTTCGTGAAATAAGATTAAACAAGAATATCCTAGCTGTCGCATTGATCTGTTATACTTATATTTCTACTAAACACGGCCTAGTTTATTAACTGTAACTTAAAAGACAGGTTATGCGATCCGAGAATACACGTGTAAGTTCTACTCACGTTCGGGTGTTTGTTTGTTTATTAGGTTTTAACGTCCCTTTAACTCATTTTAGGTCATAACCAGACGGTGTCAGCTTGTTACAGTGCTCACTGATCGCCACTTTTTAGTGCTGTCTCACTGAAATATCACACCGCAGACATACTGACATGATACTTCACTCGGTCACATTATCCTGACACCGAACCAACCAGTACTCCTCCTACCAGTAATGTTGAGCACTCAACAGAGAGCCAGAAGATTACCTAATTTTAAAGTCTTAGGTTCGACGCGGCCGGCCCGGAATCGAACCAATGTTCTACCTCTGACTCACCGTACCCGTACGTTCAGGTGTATATCAAATCATAATACGAACGAATGATGTTGAATGTACTTCATATGTTAGTTCTATGTAACATGTTGAAGAATTTGGATCGTGAAGAAATAGGATATGTTGAAACTAACGCTAGACAGTATTCTGAGAAAACATACAGTCATGCCAGCACTATTCACTTTACACACATACGCTCTACCATTCAGATATATAAGCTTACATTATAAAATGACAGCCTGATCATTTATGTCAATACCCTAATAATCTACAAACATATTAAGCCTATTTACATCATAGTACTTACTGTTTTAGAGCTGGCATACTGGAGGGGTAGGTGACCCTAGTCCATGTTGTGTGTATTGATATGTATATTACAAGTTGTCTACACACCTGCACGACACATGTTTAGATATATCCACACGTTTGTGTTCCCTGTACCCGGGATACACAGACGTGAATACAAGTATTGTTTTTTATATCTCGTTAGTACTGTACAACGCACCCGCGTGATTTTATTGACTATTTCAAAATGTCTTTAGTGTTAGTTCAGGCTTTTAAATGTAATCGATCATAGATTATGCATATTCCGATCGATATATGTTCTCAAATTACATGAACCAAGACCTATTCCGAGAACTCTTCAGGCCAAACACATGCTTGTTTAGGGTAACATTTAGAACTAGATGTACGCAATCACAGATATGCATATACCCGCACTCAGCATCCCTTCGAAGAACCCCAATCAAACATGCACAATGGTATTTGAAAAAAAATATATCTTTATAAAAAAAAAATTATAACAATTTCTCAAAATAACAAGATTTTTGAAATTGCTTGCTGTTTCTCCCTAATTGGGCAAATCTAAAATCCGAACTGATATGACATCTACATCATATACTCTTACATCCTACCAAGTTTCGTTGAAATTCATTCATCTGTCTAGGAGAAGTTCCTCTGACAAGAGTTAATCTCAAAAACCCTATTCTTTAAACATTTTCCATTAGTTTTACAAAAAAAACTTCAAAACCGGCCATTTGCTACAAAAACCCGTCTCATATGTTAAATAAGATTCTTAAAGGAAACTGCATACTAAATATTAAAAAGAACAAAATATTAATAAGAAAGTTGTAGCATTTTCTCAAAATATCCATTTTTTGGACAGTTTTGGCTGTTTTACCCTAAAAATTGCGCTGTAATAAAAAAACCGAAACTGATATGCACATCTACACCATATGCTCTAACATCCTATCAAGTTTCGTTGGAATTCCTTCATTGGTCTAGGAGAAGATCATCTGACAAGAGTTAATACTCAAAAACCCTGTTCTTTAAATATTTTCCATTAGTTTTATAAAAAAAAACTTCAAAACCGACCATTTGCTACAAAAACCCGTCTAATATGTTAAATAAGATTCTTAAAGGAAACTGCATACCAAATATTAAAAAGAAAAAATTATTTTTAAGAAAGTTATAGCATTTTCTCAAAATACCCATTTTTTGGACAAATTTGGCTGTTTTTCCTAAAAAATTGCGCAAATCAAAAAACCGAAACTAATATGCAGATCTACATCATATACTCTAAAGTTCTACCAAGTTTCGTTGGAATTCCTTCATCCGTCTAGGAGGAGTTCTTCTGACAAGAGTTTATTTTCAAAAACCCTGTCCTTTTAACATTTTCAATTAGTTTTACTAAAAACTTAAAAACCAGCCATTTGCTACAAAAACTCGTCTAATATGTTAAATAAGATTCTTAAAGGAAACTGCATACCAAACATTAAAAACAAAAAAATATTTTTAAGAAAGTTATAGCATTTTCTCAAAATACCAATTTTTTGGACAATTTTGTCTGTTTTCCCTAAAAAATTGCGCAATTCAAAAAACCAAAACTGTTATGCACATCTACATCGTATACTCTTACACCCTACCAAGTTTCGTTGGAATTCCTTCATCCGTCCAGGAGAAGTTCCTCTGACAAGGATCCAGGTGGACTGACGGACAGACGGGCGGACAGACGGAGTGCTTCACATTATACCCGAATTTTCTTCGAAAAGTGCGGGTATAATAAAGGCACAAAAAGGAGAGTTAATTTAAAGCAAAAAAAATAATATGATAAGCAATTGTCTCCCCCATTGAATGGAGAATACCCGTATGCAATATGTAATATGCTGTTCTTATTATTCACGAAATTTACTCTTGAAATGAATGCAAGTGAAAACTTTGATAAATACATACACAGTGTTATTCATTTTGGTTTATAATCCGTTGTGTTGGAGTTTTTAGTTTTATATTTACTGCAGTAAAGAAAAAAGAAAACAAAAACTAAACTAAAAGTAAAGTTTTCCCCGTTATTTCTTGAAATAGCAGATCGAAGATGGAAACTGGGGGAATGGATCAACGGTGTTAAACAACGAATGTAAAAAATATCTTATATCGGTGACCGACCGGATAAAGGAGAAATTGGAAAAATAAAGAACGGATAAATGAAGCTCCATTGCATGTATACTTGGTCCATGAGTACAACTGACGTTCTATATGATACGGCCTATATAAATGTATATATATATATATATATATATATATTACGTGTATGACGACTGCCCTGTGGGCAGTTGTCTGGTAGATTAGTGATACATTTTGATATTCATACCAGTTATAACAATGCAGTTTATTTGTATCTGATAATATTGGAGGACGTATAGAACGTTTGTACAACTAAACTACGCAGAAACTTTCAGACTGGAGCTGTTCATTACTGTTTTCAAAATGGCTAAGGAATTGATCTTGGTGACTATACTGTCGGTATGTAGCCTTGTTATACAATTGTCAGGTAAAGATTCCACTCGGGAAATTGTTATATAGATCTAGAAACTTAACAAAGTTAACTTAACATGCATTGTACAAACTCTATTAACATAAGTTTCGTATCAGGTCGTCCACATTTATTCTCAAATTGTAATTTTTTGTTAGTTCAATTTTGGCTTATAAATAACGTCACTTCCAGAGTATTTTACCGATATCGTGACAAAAAACTTAAGGAAAAAGAACAATTAAACGATAGAACAGGAAGAGGAGCGGCGACATAAACAGGAAATCAAAGCCATAGGGATAGAACAGAAAGAAGGATGATCTAACGCAACGGCGTTTCCGCCTACTCTTATATCGAATTTTACATGGGGCTATTTATCTTGCTAGGTGTGGTAGGGTGGTGGTATAATTCCCTGTTAACGGAAACAACCAGCTTTGCGTCCATTCGAAGGACGCGCTGATTTTTTTCTGGTCTCTATCCTTCAACCTTCCTCACTTAGGTTATCCTACCAGGAACAAGATCCAGCCAGTAAAGTTCTCTTGGTCATTTAGGCACGTAAAAGTCCTTGCCACGATAAAAAGCCAAGCACAGAAGGCTAGCATTGCGTATATATATATATATCCTTGGTACTGTTACAATGGTAGACTTGATAGAATTTGTGCATTGCTGTTCTTGTTTTACAGATGTTTTTGCCGTATAACTGTTTTATATTCAATGCGTTACCGGACAATCAGGTACACTATAGTACAATAGTTAGTATGTAGCAGGGAGTCTATATTTTCCTGTAGATTAGTTTAGTTTAAACATATTTTATTGCCAACGTAACTTAACATGACAAAGTAAACATATTATAGTTATACAATTTGGGCAAAAGGTTGGGAAAAAGTTTTTCCAACTTACGAGTCCCTCTCCTTTTAGCATTTTTTTTTTAAAACATAACATATATATATATATATATATATAAAAAAAACCACGATGGCATACATTCAAGGTTTCCGAAATTCTTGTAGATTGTTCGTGGTATGTAGTTATCAAACGACTTTTAAAGCAAGACATCCATGTTTTCATTCTGGTAAAATCATGTCAGCCATTCTCACGAGTGACATACCTTTGCCAGATGTATTCGTGAAATATTAAAAGTAGGAAATGCTAAGGTAAGCAATACTAAATGAAAGAAAACACTAAAATGAAGAGGATAGGCCTTGAACTTTAAAAAAAAATGTGGAAAGGAAACAATCTTTTTACTACTACACATGCGTCATCCGTCGTGATGTTGTCTTGTAAATTTTATATATGTAAACATTTAACAAGCTGTAACTATTGATCCATGTCCAGACATATTCAGAAATGTCCTTAGTGACATATCCCTCTGAAATATCTTAATAGCCACTATAGAAACCCTTAATGCAGACTAAATTAAGTCTAGGTAATGTACATCCCTGCCGAAGAAGGTTTGTTGTCAACAACACTCCTCAAGTGATTATGATGCGCTCGTGTTTGTTTTGAATCTGAAAATGTGTTTCTTCTTAAATCTATTTATCTATTGCATAATTGATGTTTAAAAATCAAAGATTGTAAGGTATGGTTTTTTTTAAACACTAGTTGTTTGTGTGCAAAAGTTATTGTGAAAAAGTAAAGATTGCAATCGTCGTTCGATGTGTATATTCAAACGCACCCAGAAAGCTAAGCGTCTCGACGACAACGACTATATATAAACAAACTAGTTTCCGGTAAACTTATTTCATGTATTGCCACGAAAGACTCTCGGTTATTTTACACCACATTAAGGTACCCGACAGAAAGCAACAGGTAAATTTATATCAGGTGTCAAGTTAGACCATAGTGTGTTCCGTGTTATAGATGTCATCGTGTAGTTCTGTCTTGTCGTGGTAAAAAGAATGAGTAAAGTGTAAAGCACAGGGTACGTCCTGCATCGTGTGTGTGTCGTGTGTGCATTTCGAGTTTCTCACTTCTTTACCACCAAGTGACCCTAGTTACATAATGCAGTCCCTATTAGTAGTGTGATTCACATGCATTTGTCTTCTAAATCATTAAATATTTCTTGATTATTTATATTCTTGGAATCGTCCTACAATTTGACCTGCTTTGTGTTCAGCACATCTTTGAATTGCAATTTTGTATTTAACTTTTTTTTTTGTGAGTGACTCTGACCTGGGAGGAATACGTTAAAGGGAGTGGGCACTCGCTAATCCCTGTAAGTTTCTGTGCCGTGCCATTCATATGCTAATAAGTAGGCGTGTGTTTTGCTGACCAATCAGCTATCAAGTAGAGA
>JAUMGZ010192276.1:0-13145 GCA_032359645.1 Pododesmus macrochisma | reverse complement strand
GACAGATACAAGAACTTGATGCAAGAGCTTCACATAGAGATAAAGGTAAGTGAGATCTAGAAAGACAGATACAAGAGTTTGATGCAAGAGCTTCACATAGAGATAAAAGTAAGTGAGATCTAGAGAGACAGATACAAGAGCTTCACATAGAGATAAAGGTAAGTGAGATCTAGAGAGACAGATACAAGAGCTTGATGCAAGAGCTTCACATAGAGATAAAGGTAAGTGAGATCTAGAGAGACGGATACAAGAGCTTGATGCAATAGCTTCACATAGAGATAAAGGTAAGTGAGATCTAGAATGACAGATACAAGAGCTTGATGCAACAGCTTCACATAGAGATAAAGGTAAGTGAGATCTAGAGAGACGGATACAAGAGCTTGATGCAAGAGCTTCACACAGAGATAAAGGTAAGCAAGATCTAGAAAGACAGATACAAGAGTTTGATGCAAGAGCTTCACATAGAGATAAAGGTAAGTGAGATCTAGAGAGACAGATACAAGAACTTGATGCAAGAGCTTCACATAGAGATAAAGGTAAGTGAGATCTAGAAAGACAGATACAAGAGCTTGATACAAGAGCTTCACATAGAGATAAAGGTAAGTGATCTAGAGAGACAGATACAAGTGCTTGATGCAAGAGCTTCACATAGAGATAAAGGTAAGTGATCTAGAGAGACGGATACAAGAGTTTGATGAGATGTTGAAAGGTGTACCTTTGTTTTTTTTTTCTGAAAAATGACACTTACTCTGATTGACATGTATTATTGATTAATTTACATTCATTGGAATAGTTTATAAACCTTGGTATTTATAATGCAGATACTGAGAAGCGTCTGCGCCAGGAGCTACGTAAAACTAAAGCCTTGCTACGAGATGCTGAGACAGTTCTACAAAAGATGAGAGGAGCGGAGGGCACCAAGGCAACAATCAAACAACTAAGAAATAGGGTAAATATATCAGACTATTCCACTGCTGACCTAGATTTCTATTTCAAACCAGTGGTGATGGAAATTACCAGGATACAGTTAGCCATAAGGGTCAGCAGAGAAGATACAAAACAAGACAATTCATTGGGCACTTTAGCATTTACATCGTTCTGTTTGGTAGTATTCAGTGTTTGAAGGCTACACATTTTGGAACCCCCTCATTAAATATTGATACCTTTTGTCCACAGCAAGGGAGCTCCCCTGATGAGTGCCTCGACCCCTTTTTGTGTTGAATGAGTTTTAGAATTAGTTATTCTATGAAATATTGAATTCTTTATTAATATTGAGATGTATTATGTTTATGTTTACAGTTAGAAGACTCTGAGTTCACAGCAGGTAATGCTACCAAGGCCAAGAAAACCATGGAGTTAGAGATACAAGATCTTCAACAGCAACTTGATGATGTGTTCAAAACAAAAACAGAGGTGCGAACAAATTATATTGACAACTTTAGAAACTAGTGTTACAACCAATCTGATGAAACAAAATTAATTTAAAAAAAAGAGCAAGGTATCAACCATATAAAACATTGAAAAATTCTCTGAATAACAACTAATCAGAAGGAAGAAATTAAATATAACAAAATAAGGACACATTCAAGACTTGACATTGTTACTGACCATTTCACCTGTATTGGATTTAACTGAAAAACTTAATTTATTTATTTATTTGGACTTTATAAGGTTGAGATGGTCAATCTTATTTGATTATATTGGATATATCTGATCAACTGATTTCATTTACTTATTTGGCTTTATAAGGTTGAGATGAAGGCAATGACACTGCTGCGTGAGAAGTCCGATTTACAAACCCAACTAGAGGAGAATGAAGAGGATTTGGCTGACATAATGAAGAAGTATAAAGCAGTTGTAAACCAAACAACTGTAGATCAACTAGCTATGTCAGATCAGTTACAACAGATAGATGAGATATGTGCTGAGAGAGACAAGTTGCGCATGGAGGTATGTTAACAGAACGTACAAACTTATATTTTGGCTATGTCACTTGGATTAGTTTGTGTTTTGGTAAAGTGATGTTTGTAAGCTTGCATGATGATTGTATGCATTGGTGATATCAGGGTTCAAGTATATAGCTGGAAAACTGGTAAGATTCTGGAAATCAACAAAAAAAATATAATTATGTGTATTTAAATTTTTGATATGTGTTAGGTAATTTTATATTTGTTATGAATACAAATTGCAACTGGCTAAAGATCCTGGAATCATGCTATGAAAAAACTCAAAAATGTTTATACAAACACTTAAAGATTTATTAGAAAAATTAAAACTTTGTCTCAACAAGTCAAGTGTGGTTAAGTAACCCTTTGATAAAAAATATGAAGAAAATCATTAGTATGAAATTGAAATTGATTCATTTCTACATTTCTGTTGCTTTTTAGGTGGTGGAACTCCAAACTAAAGTGCAACATTTTGAAGATTCCTACGTCGATAAAAACACTGTCATCCGATTAGAAAATAAAGTGAGAGATTTAGAAAACCGATTAGAATTGGAACAAACAACTAAACATAGGGTTGAGGTAAGACTCTAGATGACTTTATGTTATATTATCAAGGTTTTGTACTAAACATAGGGTTGAGGTAAGACTCTAGATGACTTCACGTTATATTATCAAGGTTTTGTACTAAACAGTTCTAGGTATGTAAAGATTGAATTGTTATTTCACCAGGCACTTGTGTGTGTACATGTGTTCATTGTGCCGGAATTCAGGGGTACCAATCATTATTGGTATCCAAAAAAAAATCAATAAAGTCAAAGAGTTGGCTGTAGTAAAACATTCAAACTTATATGTCTCAGAAAATTACAAATCTTATGACCATGTACAGAGCCACTAATTCTGGCACCTTCTTGTTTTGAGAAAAAGTTTTAACTTTTTTTCTTTTTTCAAGGACACATTATTCAATTTTGATTTTCATAATGGATGTTATGTTTCATATTTAGTCCACTATTTAGTCTTATCTTTGATTTATTATCCCCTATATCATAAACACTTACTTTGTAACTATACATACTCTCAGGTTGTCCTCTGTCAATTACTTAGCCTTTTTTTAAGTTTTAGGCTCGGCAGATTACTTTTATATTTTTGGACATTACATATAAATATTGTTTGTTGTAGGTGCAATACAGTAGAACTAAAGAACACATGGATAAGGTAACTGAGGAAAAGACAACTGTATCACAGAGTAAAAACCAACAGGAGGAAGTGCTGAAGAGAGTACAGCGTCAGCTACGCGACATGAGGGAAGAATTCTCAGATGCACAGAAAAAAGAGATGGAGAGTGCAAATAAAACTAAAGAAATGGTAAAAAAATATTTGACTTTAATTTCATTTTCAAAATTTAAATATGTCAAGTCATAAAATTAAAAACCATGAAAAAGTTATAAGAAGTTGATATGGTTTGTTCTTGAATCATGTATTTTATGTAAAGTTATGTTGGAGATGTTTGTTTGAGTATTTAGTAGTTTACGTCAGATAAAGAGCAAACAGTTTTTAAGGTCAATTTTGTGTATTACAACCAACCATTGGATCGAGTTAAATCAGTGACCGGTATAACAGATCTTTATATAGAGGTATCGTATGATTGCAAAATGTTTTACTTTGATAAGAAATATTCTGATTTAATTGTTTACAGGAAAGCAAAGTAGGCGAACTTGAATCTGACCACGCACAAAACCAAGCAGATCTTAAACTGGCCTTCAAGAGAATATCAGACCTACAGGCAGCACTAGAAGATGACTTAGACAGTGGTGATAGTCTTTTGTCAGATGAGTGAGTTATCTACCTTGTGTAGCATTATAGTGATACCATTTGAGTTATCTTCCTTATGTAGCATATTATAGTGGTACCATTTGAGTTATCTCCCTTATGTAGCATATTATACTGGTACCATTCTCATGTTAGAAGTTTGTGAATTATCTTCATTGCCTTTTATATCTGATGTGTTGTAATGATGATGGTATTGTATCAGATGAAATTTCAGAAAATCTATCTGGTTTTCTATAGATATTAGAGTTGATTATTATATGTCAGAGAGTTTGGTTATTTCATCTGTCCCTTATATTTTCTCTGATAGAGTTATTAAACATGTGTCAGATATTTGAAACATTATTGTGATAATAATTTTAATGGTTTAAGTGATTAAATCTCTTGGCAAGTAATTCACACATATTTATAACTATTGTATGTATTAAATGAATCACAAGTCAACACAAGAAAAGAATTTCATGCTTAAAATTAATGTTTATCAAAATTTGAAATAATGTGCAATCTATATTTCAGCGATGATACAGATGATGATGATTCTGAAGATGACACCTATTTAACCAATCACAAAACTTCGCGGCACATTGGATTGAACAGTCCCAGATCAAATACTCATTCCACAGCCAGTCCCAGATCTACTAGTGTATCAGAATCCTCAAGTAAGTACATGACTTTAAATCATAAAGATGGTGTAAAAAAAGATTTATTTTCGTTACATGAAATATGTTAAAGCTTGGAATTATTTAATACAGAAAATTCCTATGTATACTATAATTTTAGGTGATTTTGACTTTTTCCACTTTATAAATTCAAAACTAAAGATGCTTTTATATGTTTGTCAAATATTAGCTCTGATTATAATTTGTTATTGGTTCTCAAGACATTACTTTTAAATTAAAATGTCAGCCGAAGGAAGGCATTTAATTTTTTACTTTTAATTTGAAATGCTAAAACGTTTGAAAGGAAATATTTTGAAATATGATCATTTAAAATAAAAAAATAAAAAAAATTGCTTTATATACAAATATTTCTAGCATATTTTGCTATATGAAATAACATTTATGAGGAATTAATACAGAATTAAAATATTCAAATATGTATTCTGTATTTGTTTCAACATTTACTAAATAACAACAGGAAAGACACGTTTCATGAGGGGGCTTAAAGAGGCTCCGAGAACCAAGTATTTGAATTTCATTTGCAACTATCTAAGTCAAAAGATCTGTGACAAATTGATAAATTCTGTGAACTTTAGAAATGTGCACATTGTCCTGATATTTATATTTATTGTTTTACTAATTTACTATTGAATTACAATTTCAGGTCATGCGTGACATTGAAGGATATATTAAACAACTGTTGAGGGCAAAGTGCAAATGACATTTTATCAAATGTTCTTCTGACAGTAGGAAAAGATGCTTGATGATTATACAGGAAGTTTCATCTTTGACATGATGTAAACTTTGAAGAGGTCTGCAACATGATATAAACTTTTAAGACGTCTGCAACATGTTTACACTTTGGAGACATCTGCAACATGCTATACACTTTGGAGAGATCTGCAACATGATATAATCTTTGGAGACATCTGCAACATTGGACCTGTGTTTAGAGCCTTTGACAGTGCTCTTAACTTTGTGTAGATTGAAGCAATTGAAAATTAGTTTAGAAGCAATCTTCATTTCAAATGTGAGGACAAATTTAGAGAAATCTGAATACAGAGATATATGTTACTGTATATATTTTGCCAGGATTTAATGAATACTTGTTCAATCTTGTGAAAGCTATGATCATATTGACCAAATAGAGAAATAGTTTTGAAGACACTTAGTTTAAAGGAGATGAGGAATTCTGGGTAGAGTTTAAAGGAGATGAGGAATGAATTCTGGGTAGTCTTATGCTTGCACCATTGTATCATATGATACATAGGTTGAGAAAAAAAATTATATGTCATGTCTGTGATAAGGTAGAACAAGATTGTGATACACTCATGTTACAAGACAAGACCTACAATTTTTCCAGTGCTGCTGTTCTAAGGATTTAGTATTGAGGTCTATAGACCCAGAGTGTGCTGGTCTATATTTAAGACCTATCAATGCTTTTGAGTTCATTCCGAAAACAGTGGTTTACATATGACGTTGCTTTGAATGCTTGAATACTAGGTGAATTTTTCTGAAGTTCCATCTCAAACATAGATTTCTTATGATCATATTAGGATTTGAATTGCTGATTCAACAACAAGGACACTTTATCTTAGTGATATATGAACCAAAGCATTTGTTGTCAGCTATATTAAAAGTAAAGAGTTTGTTTCTGGAGTTTAAGAGAAAATTAAATTGTCACGAAAAAAGTTAACTGTACCAACTATATGGATTAAACAACATGGAATCAAAATAACAATATCAGATTATTGCATGGGCCACATTTGTTATTACTGCCTGACTGGGTCTAAATGTTTTTTAGCAACAAATGTTTATAGATAAAAGAGGAATTATTGGAAGGTGTATAAATTATTGTTTATATATTAAGGGTGTTTCTTAATGTTAGAGATGATCTATATAGTACTATACAGGTGGTCAATACAGTATAAACTTCTATACAATGTTAGTACTGTAATATTAATTATTGTGACATGATAGACTCGCTTTATCGCCCTTAGAGTTTATTAATGTGATGGTATGATTGTTTTGTACCAAGTCAAGGAAATACAGTAGATATATATTTTTGATGCTTGGATTCTTATTTAAAACAAATGGAAGTCTGTTCTGAGCATATGATGTCCCAGAGATAAGAACAATGGACTGTACATTTAAACATTGCTACTGTTCGAGAAAATAATTAATATAAGTAAATTTTGGAGAGAAAAAACCTTTGATTGAATGATTAATCTTGATCTTGAGCCCGATTATATAATGAGGAATTTGAGGAGTACATGTAGACAGTAGTGATTTGATAAATCGTAAAGTTATAGTTGTATGTGGTGTTTTATACTTTACTCACTGCCTGAGAAGTAGCTACATTTGTACTTATGCAGCACTTTAAGATTCATGTAGATTTATGGTCAGTATTTACTGTATTTTGTTTTCATTAAAAAGTTAAACCACATGTGAAGAAACTGCAAGTCCTGGTGAAAATAATGTGTTGATTGACATATCATTAAATGTTTCATTGTAGTTCAAATTCGAGATTTATCATGTAAACTGTTGAAGAGGAAACTGCCTATACACAAAATAAAAGTACTGTATTTTACAAATCATAACCTTACATCTAGTAAGGAAACTGGAGATGTTGATGTGGGTCAAGTTAAAAGTGACTTTCTGCCCTCTTAATATTTGTTGAACCGTTTTGATACAAAAAATCTTTTATACAACTACTTCAAAAACTATTTGACATTTGTCATGCCATGTTTTTTCTATACTGCCATTGTAATAACATATATTTTGTTTAACTATCCTGTCATCTGCTTAAGCTGCATAATTAATGACGTACTACATTTTCTCTTCAATACCAGTAGGACTAAGATTTAAAATCACATTTGAATTTTGTCGTATTGATAATTGTCTTACCAATAAGGAAATGATGTAAAACCTGATAACATTCAGTTTGTTCCCTTAAAAATGTTTGCTAAAGAAATATGACTATTGAGGCTGATATCCACCATTTTGAGGTGTAAATGTCTTAATGATAAATGACAAGTTGTGTCAAATCTTAATTATGTGTGTGTTATGCATGCACGTAATGGCAAAGAAATTTATTTTGATTTTGAATAATGTAAATTGTTTTGGTGTAAATATCAAATATTACAAACTCTTGAAGCAAATTAAAGAAAGTAAAGCTAGATTTACAATTTAAAAATGTTTACCATATAGTGTAGGTGCTTAAAAGTAGTTGAAATTACAAGATAAAAAAAGAGGAAACAATGTTCAAAAATGTTTTGAAATTTTTCATAGCACTTGGTTATAAATGGGAGGTAATTAAGGGACACTTGAGGGTAGTCACTAACTCACAACTTGTCTAATGAAGTATAATGTTACTCATGGGTTGTAGCTTGATCACCGGTGGAAATTTGTACACCAAATTATATATATTTACTATATTTAAACTTATTAGAATTTTACAAAATAATTAACCTCGTACCAAAAATATATTTGAACTAATCAAAAGTTTATAGGATAACCTAAATCATGTTTCATCATTGTAAAAAAATGTTATATCAACTTTTGTATTTTAATTCAAATACCAGTACATGCACTTGACAATGTATAGCTGTACTCCTTTTAACTATTTTCACATATTTAATTATTTCTATTTGGCTGTAGATTTTTAATTCTGTAAGTTGCTACAGTCATAAAAACGTTTTGAAGTATTACATTTTACTTTAGAATTATTTAATTATGCTAATTGCACTTACGTAAGGACCACTTATACTACAGAGGTTTGTTATTTTATCAAGATAATTTATTCAAAAAAGTATAAGCATTTTAAAGAAAAGATAAAATATTTATCAGTAGGAATATATCTTAAGTTGAATTTTCAAAACACTTTGGTATAGGCCAAAATAAAGCATTGGTGAATTCTTTATATATTTAAAGGGTGTAAATGTTTAAAGACCCCTTATATTTTCATGTAAAATTGATAAAAAGTGCTATTGACAATTTGTAACTATAAAATTGAAATGTACGAATGTTGAGAAATTGATATGCATCTTGGTAGATGATTGTGTCTTGTGACAGTTGTGTTGTGTGCTCAGAAGTCCTCAACTAATTGATTTTTATATTTGAAGTGAAAACTAAGTATGAAGAGTTTTTGAAAGACATGTGTCATGCTAGTATTTCTTCATTTTCATCTGTTCTCATTTTATCATTTAAATATCATATTTGACACAAAATATCATGTATGGATCTCGTTTATTGATCAATAAAAGATGTTAATATATTTCATTTGTTATTGAGTATTGTAAGTGTTAAAATCTCTTATTTGTTGTAACCAGTACATATACATGTATTGTAATTAATTACTGTACACCATTGTTCATGAAATAGCTTGTTTTATTTGCATATTCAAAGATGTAAACTATTTCAGAGTTAATTATTTGATAATTAATGATTATAAAATAAACAAGATTAATATGAAATTTATTTTTGTTTGTTTTTTTATTTCTATTAAGAACATTAGAAAAAGAAACAAATCAAGTTTGCAGAGTACTGTGTGCTCCTTGCTGGAATTTGTAAATCAATGTTTAATGTAGAGTATTTCGACTCCATGGATCATAATCTGAAATCCTACAAACACTGATTTGAATATTACACATGACTTTTAATGTGTACACATGGTATCTATGTATACATTATTTGTAGATAAAAGGTGACAGAAGTTAAAGACATACATATTGACACATTAAGCAGGTTTTAGACTACTGGGGTTAAAAACAAATACACACTGCGACAGAAACAGGCTTTAGACTAATTGAGTTAAAGACAAAAATACACACTGAGACAGAAACAGGTTTTAGACTACTGGAGTTAAAAACAAATACATGCTGAGACAGAAACAGGTTTTAGACTACTTGGAGTTAAAAACAAATACACGCTGAGACAGAAACAGGATTTAGACTACTTGGAGTTAAAAACAACTTCACACTGAGACAGAAACAGGCTTTAGACTAATTGAGTTAAAGACAAATACACACTGAGACAGACACAGGCTTTAGACTACTTGAGTTAAAAACAAATACACGCTGAGACAGAAACAGGTTTTAGACTACTTTGAGTTAAAAACAAATTCACACTGAGACAGAAACAGGTTTTAGACTAATTGGAGTTAAAAACAAATACACACTGAGACAGAAACAGGTTTAAGACAACTTTGAGTTAAAAACAAATACACACTGAGACAGAAACAGGTTTTAGACTACTTGGAGTTAAAAACAACTTCACACTGAGACAGAAAAAGGTTTGAGACTACTTGAGTTAAAGACAAATACACACTGAGACAGAAACAGGTTTTAGACTACTGGAGTTAAAGGCCAATTCACACTGAGACAGAAACAGGTTTTAGACTACTGGAGTTAAAGACAAATACACACTGAGACAGAAACAGGTTTTAGACTACTGGGGTTAAAGACAAATACACGCTGAGACAGAAACATGTTTTAGACTACTGGAGTAAAAGACAAATACACACTGAGACAGAAATAGGTTTTAGACTACTGGGGTTAAAGACAAATACACGCTGAGACAGAAACAGGTTTTAGACTACTGGAGTTAAAGACTAATACATGCTGAGACAGAAACAGGTTTTAGACTATTTGAGTTAAAGACACAGTCACATTGAGACAGAAACAGGCTTTAAACTACTGGGGTTAAAGACAAATACACATTGACACATTAAACAGGTTTTAGACTACTGGAGTTAAAGACACAGTCACAGGTTTAAGACCAATGAAGTCCAAGACAAATTCAAACTGACACAGCAAAAGATTTAAGCCCAATGAAGTCCAAGACAAATTCAAACTGACACAGTTACAGGTTTTAGCCCAATGAAGTCCAAGACAAATTCAAACTGACACAGCAACAGGTTTAAGCCCAATGAAGTCCAACTACAAATTCACGCCAACATGCAAATAGGTTTAAAACTTTAAAAGTTGTGAAGGTAAAGACAAGGTCAAGATGACACAGTAACAGGTTTAAGCCCAATGAAGTCCAAGACAAATTCAAACTGACACAGTCACATTTTTAATAAGCCCAACGAAGTCCGAGACAAATTCAAACTGACACAGTAACAGGTTTAAGCCCAATGAAGTAGAAGACAAATTCAAACTGACACAGCAACAGATTTAAGGCCATTGAAGTCCAAGACAAATTCAAACTGACACAGTAACAGATTTAAGGCCAATGAAGTAGAAGACAAATTCAAACTGACACAGCAACAGATTTAAGGCCAATGAAGTCCAAGACAAATTCAAACGGACACAGCAACAGGTTTACGGCCAATGAAGTCCAAGACAAATTCAAACTGGAACAGTTACAGGTTTAATAACAATGAAGTCCAAGACAAATTCAAACTGGCACAGTTACAGGTTTAAGCCCAATGAAGTCCAAGACAAATTAAAACTGGAGAAGTTACAGGTTTAATAACAATGAAGTCCAAGACTAATTCAAACTGGCACAGTTACAGGTTTAAGGCCAATGAAGTCCAAGCTGACACACACATGCGTTTAAGAACACTGAAGTTAAAGTTTAAGAACACTGACATTTAGGACAAATTTCACAAAAGCACAAACAGGTTTAAGACTACTGAAGTTGAAGACATTCACACAAAAAAATGTTAAAAACGAGAAGAAATAGTATCAACAGAACAAACGGTATTGACAAACAAACAATAGCTTCATCAACAAGTCACCACCAGAATAAACCATCCAAGTGAGACATCGTTTAAAAAGGACTCAACCCATCATGTCCCTCCTGGGCATCAAAAATTACGTCAAACCAACCAAATGGGCGAGAGGACTTCGCCCCCGACCCGAAGCCAAGCTCGTCATCAACGGACTCGAGGGGAAAAAATTTAGAATAGACAAGACCTCGATAAATCAAAGCTCTGAAGCCAGATAAATTCACATCAACAGATACAGTTTTATGACCACGGAAGTAAAAAAAATTCATTCTAACAAAGTCAGAAATACTAGTGTTACATGACAAGCGTGCACAGCAAGAATATCCGGATCTGATAGCGTTACTACCGCCATTCGTTTTACATCCAATAGATTGTCCAATTTCCGGTGAAAATAAAACGGCCTCACGTGTGACAGCTACGTAATGAGTGATGAATTCCAGGTTGTTAGACCAAAGAGGGGTAAACGGTCAGGAAGAGCAGACACAAAAACTCAACATGAATCGTCACACAACTTTTCTGATCGCTTGGACGTCGATATTAAGCAAACGAAACGAAAAATAACGGACACTAAGTAAACATTGTTCATTAGAGAGATAGATACAGTAATCCATCGTTCTCTATCACTGATATCTCGTATATACCCTACAGGACCCAGTCGTTCATTGACTGTCCTGCTTCCTGATTACTTAAGAATTTACCCTTAGCAAAACAGTTCTGTATCAATATGCAGTACAACACAGTTTATTATCATAAACATTTAGCCACTGGACTAGGGCATCAAATCAAATTAAATAACAGTGAAAAACCACAACGATAGCCACCATCTTTAACTTTACTCACTTCAAACTTATTGATGTTAGGAATTATAGTTGAAAATCCCAACAAGAAAAGTGTTGGTCATATTGATTGACATCTTCGCTAGCCAAGGTCTGTTTATTACCGCTACATTTTGTACGGTTACGTTTCCAACATATAAACCTTGTCTAATTGACTCCGAGTGTCAAAAATCATTGTATTTTGTCCCAAGTTTGATTGAATCTATAATGTCTCATCAATCAAGGAAAACCATCCATATAATTATGGACCATGCCTTTCTCCGGTGCATCTTAAATTTTATGCTGAGTCTAACGTAATAATCTAGATCTGAGAGGTTAAAAGTGACAAAAAATGGGTTTTTTTTGGTTCCATGGTCTAGACACTTTTTTTGTGCAGTGGAACAAACGTGTAAAGGCAGGAACACTTACCTCTTCCCCAAGTTTTAATGTCAAAGACCATTTATATATTAGAAGAAAATGTGATGACCATGTAGGTTTGTCTTGTTACATGTTCAAAAAGAACACCAGAAAATTTGATGACCATGTAGGCTTATCTTGTTACATGTGCAAACAGAACACCAGAAAATTTGATGACCATGTAGGTTTCTTGTGTTACATGTTCAACCAGAACACCAGAAAATTTGATGACCATGTAGGATTGTTGTGTTACATGTGCAAACAGAACACCAGAAAACTTGATGACCATGTAGGTTTGTTGTGTTACATGTGCAACCAGAACACCAGAAAATTTGATGACCATGTAGGTTTGTTGTGCTACATGTGCAACCAGAACACCAGAAAACTTGATGACCATGCAGGTTTGTTGTGTTACATGTGCAACAAGAACACCAGAAAATTTGATGACCATGCAGGTTTGTTGTGTTACATGTGCAACAAGAACACCAGAAAATTTGATGACCATATGCATGCAGGTTTGTTGTGTTACATGTGCAACAAGAACACCAGAAAATTTGATGACCATGTAGGTTTGTCACATGTGCAACCTGAACACTAAACAAGAGGCCCATGGGGCCTTAACGTCCATCTGGATTGGCATTTGAATATTTTTGATCCTAGGGACTAAGGGTCACTTCTTGAACAAAGTTGGTTATCCATGCCCTAAAGTTACTACAAACCAAAGCATGTGCACTTATAGTTTATATGAAGA
>JAUMGZ010192265.1:0-13146 GCA_032359645.1 Pododesmus macrochisma | reverse complement strand
TAATGTGACCGAGTGAAGTATCATGTCAATGTGTCTGCGGCGTGATATTTCAGTGAGACAGCACTATAAAGTCGCCAGAAGTGGGCACTGTCGCCAGAAGTGGGCACTGTCGCAAGCAGACACTGTCTCGACATGACCTATATATGAGTTAAAGGGACGATTAACCCAAATAAAAACAAAAACAAAACTAAAGCTAGTTAATTACACAGTACATCCAACTAAACTCTGAAGCATATATGTGAACATTGAAGAGATGTACAAGTATAATTCTTTTATGGAAAAAGACGATGATTTCCTACCTTGTGACATTGAAGGGCCTGAATACACTCCGAAGGATTCTATAGTTTGCTAGAATGGTCTAATTTGTTGCAGACAAAACTCCTCATAAAAGGAAGCATGGTAATCAGTAAAGACAGTGCAGGGAGGCAATAAAAAGCCTTTGGTAATCTCAAGTACATTTCTAATCTAGTATAGACTTTACTACTAATCACATAGAAACACCAGCATCCACCAGGATTATCAGCATATTATCTAGCACAAATAAAAACTCTACAAATTATCTCCAGACTTCATAATGATTGCATCATGCATATAGTATGCTTTAATGACCAATGCATTATGGATTAAGTCTGGAGGAATGTTCCACTATAGCTTAATTGTATTCATTTTGGTCTACATGTAGGTAGACTTTTGGAGATGCTGTGAGTTGTGCTTTTAAATGAATTTTGCTCTTGATTTCTAATTATCTTTACAGATGGATTGTGGCGTGCTGTGTACTAAAATTGGGTCATTGTTACTTTTATTGTCAGAGTTATGGGCCTTCTTCTCATAAAATATCCAGGTTTGAAAAAAATTGCAAGAGTTATTGCCCCTTTTCACATAAAAACTTCCCAGTCTCGATAAAAGTTCAGGAATATGAAATTTAAGGCAGCCAAATCTAGTATACTCGAGCAACTTGTCACCATTAGAAGTACAATTCCAAATAACATTTTCAATTATTTTGCAAGTTTTGTTTTGGTAAAATGTTTCATTAACAATATTCAGTGGGAATAAGAGTTGTTAAGCTTTTCTTGTTATCCAAGCAAAGTGACATCTAGATTCTAATTCAATTTTTTCTGATCACATGTTCTTGCACTTTTCTTTTTTATAGATTTAGAGAAATCGAAAAGGCAATGCTCTTGATAAGTTAAAAGTTCAACATAGCATTATATATGTGTTGTAAGTCATGCACAAGCCGTTCACATATCAGAAACCATTGTGTTTAATAGTCTGTAATTGTCATGTTCATTGTCCACTGTTCTAAGTCCAGGGATGGACAAGAGTTAAAAGCTTGCCTAAATATCCTTCCAGTAAATGCATGCCAATTCACATCAACCATCCTTGCGAGTGTCATTGCTCTGTGTAGTGAAATCTGGACATGACAGATTTGTATGTATTTATCCTTCCCAGAAAATTTGTTTGTGTTCAACATTTTAGGTTGGTCAATTAAAATGGCGTCAAAAAAACTTAACATTTTGAATTTGAAGTATGTGTCTTAAATTGCTGAGTTAGTACTCTACTTTGGTGATTTATGCATATTACACCACTATCTAAAGTCATTAAGTATAGCCACTCTTAAAATAGTTCTGGACTTTAAACCAGAATTTCATTTCATAACCTCCGATAAGATACTCTAGTGTTTACTTCCCTTGACTGCTCAATAGAGGTTGATGTGACCAGCCTTTTAAAAGCGATCCCCATAGTTCATTGTATATGCATTTATATATGCAGTTTAATCAGAAATATTTTGCAAAGTTTTGAATTTCATTTATTTTTTTGAACACTCAAACCCAAAATTTGTTTCATAACTAAAATTGATTCTATATGATAATTGCTGCTTTTGCTAAAAATTCAAATTTCATTAAAACTGTTGGAATCTGAAAAATAATTTCTCTTTTATCCTAATCAAAAATTCTGATTATACAATGCACATTTGTTTAAAGAGACTAAGTTTGTTTTTGAAGATAAGTTCCAGTTATATATATATATAGCTAAGTGGTTATAGTGTTTGCTTTTTGTGCTGAAGGTCAAGGATTTGGTCACAGTGGCACACTAAGGTTACAAATTAGGTATTCTTCTGGCTCCCTGCTAATCATTCAGCATTTCTAGGTAGAAGGATTGGTTGACTCAGTATCAGGAAAATGTGACCGAGTGAAGTATCATGTCAATGTGTGTGCAGCATCTTATTTCAGTGAGACAGCACTACAGGGCCAATGCAAACTGTCACATATGACCTAAACATGTGTTTAAAGGGACATTAAACCCCTAGAAAACAAATAAACTAGTCCAATTATCTAGACACTTCCTGTCTAGTATAAATACAATGTTTGCGATGTTTGCTTCACTTTCTGTCCAGTATAAATACAATGTTTGTGATGTTTGCTTCACTTTCTGTCCAGTATAAATACAATGTTTGTGATGTTTGCTTCACTTTGTGTCCAGTATAAATACAATGTTTGTGATGTCTGCTTCACTTCGTGTCCAGTATCAATACAATGTTCATGACGTCTGCTCAGGACAATTCTATTGTATTAATCATCTTCAACGCTTATTATATATATCCATTTAGACTAATGTCTTATTACCCAGAGTTCAACATTAAGTAATCAATGGTCAGTGCCCTGGAAGGGAGATATGCATATAATAGATTCTATTGGTCAAGAATAAATATACCTGCTAATGGCTGGTCTCATTTCCTGTTGTTTCCATCTGACCTTAAAAAGTTCACACTTATGAAGTTGAACGTTCTTGAATAGTCCACTGTTTGGGTATATAATGGACATGCCAATTTCCTGTGTTTTGAATACCAAATATATATTATTTGTAGTTGAGGCTGTTGTTTTACCATGTTTTGTTGACCAGGACTGGACGTGACTAAACTTTGCGTGTACAGTAGTTATCCTTCACCGCTGATTAGTTTGTTAATGATTCCTGTTTTATTGTTCACATTCTTATTTCTGTGTGCTCTATTTAGAAAGAGAAGAATTGCATTTGAAGTGGAAAGGCTGATGACCGAAGAAAACATAAATATTCCAAAAGAAACCAATCAGATTTGATCACTTTATAATTTAAACTAATAGTATATGGCATGTTTTGTTATCATTTTCTTTTGATGAGGTCCATAATTGTATATTGGCATTTTGAAATAAATGCCAAGGGACTGAAGCATTACTATTTATGACAGCAATTTTGTTTATTCCGAAAAATTACAAAAACCAGTGTTTACAGTTTATCGGTATATATATATGTTGTTTATCTCGATACTTGATGACGGCAGAAATACCCATAGTTTGTTGCACTTATAACTTAAAGAAAACTCGGACAATTGTAATTTACTATACTGTTTATAAGATGTCAGTGTTGGATGTTGATGTCCCTTTGTGGAACTCTCTAGAGAAAGAGACTGCATATTACAACAATACAAACGACTTGTCATTGAGGGGAATGACCGTATCTGTACAGCATCTTGGCGAATTAATTTTTCTGGTGGTTAAATTTCTGTCACCATGCTTCTGTTGTTGTCTACTGAACTTTGTTCTCACTCTATGTAGTGATTCAGTTGATATATAATATGTAAATACCTGAAGTGCAAGTGTACCTTATTTGAAGTACAAATCTGGAAAGACATTAAGAGTCAAATTGTAAGAAACTACATACTTGCCAACTTTTTGATATTTTCATGGGGGAGAAAACATGTAGCAAAATCTTAAAATGTCTTTAATATCTGTACACAATGCCCTATATATGACAAAGAAGTAGTGTAAACTGCCTCATTTAAGCAGTTCTGTGCAATACAAAAAGTTATAGCAAGTTGATAACCAAGGTTTAGGAATTGTACTGATGTCAAAAGGGAAAATTGTGCGTGAAAAATAGGGAGACTCCCTCCTAAATAGGGAGAGTTGGCAACTATGAAACTGTTCAAAATGTTATGTCTAAGAATGGCCCTTAGGGTTCAGAAACTTTTTAAGTACAATTTTGTATTGAGAATCTTGTTGTGCAGATTTTATGGATGAAATGAATTTAACAAGGTTTTATAAAAGCCTGATACATAGATTTATGTGTAGTTTCAAATTTAAACTGTAGAAGACTCTGTCTTGATATGACCTAGACATTTGTTGAACCACAATAAAACAAACAAACAAAATTACTTCACAAAGGTTTATTATGTTATCAATGGGTGTTGAAAATGAGTTAGAATATCTCAATTTGTTGAATTTGAAAGAATGAATCAGTTTAATATGTTCCTGTTCAGAAATATGTAGCGCTAACAAATTTTGACTATTCAATAAGGATTTTACTTTATCTGGGACCAACATTCTTCCTAAAAGAATTAGCAAATGACCTTAACTTGACCTATATGGGCAGTATTTGATAATTTCATTTTCCTTATTGACTTATAAAGAATGATACTATGTAGTGAATACTCATAAAAACTAGAAGAATTAACATTGATTTACTCCTTAATACATGATAATACCACATTTTCCCCTTCAAGTTTGTTGATGACGGTTGATTTGGAGCTTGGCTTTGGGTCAGGAGCAAGGCCCTCTTACCCGTTGAGATGGTTTGACGTCGTCATTTTAAATGCCAGTCTCAGTTTGTTAGTTCATTATGATGGTGACTTTTTGATATAACTATTGTTTGTTTGTCGATAACCTCCTACTTCTTCTGGATTGCGATGTCTCTGCTATCATAAGTTCATGAGCAAACTAATAGATCTAACATTTCACCTGCAAGAACAACATTTGCTGTCTTCAATCAGTTTGTTGTGATTATAAAACAAAACTGTCTTTGTACAACTTAATGAAGCTTATGTTCTACTTGCGTATGATCTTTTTAGCTCAAAAACATTGTCATGATGCAGACAGATCTTCTTGTGCATGTTTTCATTAATTTGTGAACCAAGCGTGCGTTGTTAAAGTTAACGAACCTGCAAATTGCGTGAGTTAATCAGTAATAGTACAATATTGACAGAATTTGTATTGATGCTAAAAAGAAAGATGTGAAAACACTCAAACCTGAAGAAAAAATATTTTGTAATGTTGATGCAATTTCAGGAAATTGGCCAAGGTCATTTGCAATAACATCTCATCTGCATCATAACTTTGTACCTTTCTGAGATATTTGAATGAAACTTTGAACATAAACTTTCATTTTGTCTGGTAAAAATATTTTAAAACTTTGGTAATATCTGAAACCGTTTGTGTTGCTCTGTCCTTTAGCAAATATGTAATCTTATAAATTTCCACTTCTCTATAACGGCAAGACAAATTTTGACCAGGCGTTTTTTGGCGAAGGGGATACAGGTTTGTTCAAGTGGTGGAGCTTGGACCAAGAAGGGCACAACTACAGGATAAAAAAGGGATTTTTCTTCTTCAGAATTTCAAAACCTATTCACAAATGAAACATAGTAAATGAAATCACAGTGTTATTGCAACTAGGTGGGTTTTCAGGTGCAATGGACCTCTTCTTGCAAGAAAAACAATTTACGTCAAAACAAGTAAGGGTCGAGACTCTCACTCTGCAGATTGTTGTATACTATGATTCAGTATGCCACAGATGTTGATGGGAAATTCATAATTAAGAACAATGACAACACTGTGATTCTGGCCGATATAATTAGCTACTTGATGCTGAACATTAGACTGGCCAATACTGTCAACATGCTGTCATAAACATGTCAATATGCAGTAAATACAGGGGTCAGTGTGGTGACAATGGGCAGTTATACTACACAGTGACTAGATCCCTCCATTACCAGACTCTCTTACAATCAGGGGAGATAATCATGGTTAGCTAAGTACCCATAAATGTTGATAAATTGGTAAACATATAAAACAATAAGGATATGTGGAAATCTATAACAGAACGATCCGCGTCGAGTTGATATGTTTACTTCAACAGCTGTATGATTTAGTAGGAAATAAATTGTGCAGGACCAAAATGGCAGGGAAATTGAATCACTTCTCCAAGAATGCACAAAGGATATCGGGCGCTCAACCTGATGATCATGCAAGCCTTCTTCATTTCCCAGATTGTGACAAGGCGTAATGATGCGTTGACTGCATTGACCATTGTTTCTACGGTAACACCAAGAACTTGTCATAATTAAGTGTCCATTCGTTTACTGAAGCACCTATCTATGGTGGCTCTGTGTAGCTTCAGAAATGTCGAGCATTATTGCATTTTCTTTGATCGAGAGCCATTGACGATTACCTTGTTTACTAATTGGTATGTGAGACTTGGCTATGTAGAATTTTAACAATACTGTATAAGATGTGCCCAGGGATGGATGGTGAGGTATTACAATGGTCCTTATGTTACATAAAAAGGAGCCGTACAAAAAAATGAAAAAAATTGACCTATATTTTAAGAATAAACCAAACCAAGTTAGAAAATCTTTATAATAAAAATTTGGAATGTCAATGCATGAATTCAATGTAGAACGACTGTAGAGACAAAGTTATGTGACTTATAAAGGCTATAGAGACAACATTATATTATGAATCATTATGACTAGAGAGAAAAAGTTGCATTATTACTCAAGACAAGAAAGAAAAAGTGATATTATGACTAATTAAGACTTGTAAAGACTAGAGACAAAGTTGTTTTATGACTCATAACTAGTTATAGTAACAAGATTTTTTTTTGTGTGGCCTAAAGACTTCAGAAATAAAGTTGTATTTGACTCAGAAAGACTTCAGAAATAAAGTTGTATTTTGACTCAAAAAGACTGCACATTAAAGACTAGAGACTTGTTTTATGACTCATAAAAAGTTATAGTTACAAGATTTTTTTTGGTATGGCCTAAAGACTTTAGAAATAATGTTGTATTTGACTCATAAAGACTTCAGAAATAATATTGTATTTGACTCATAAAGACTTCAGAAAAATGTTGTATTTGACTCATAAAGACAGGTACAGGCTATAGACAAAGTTGTAAACTCATTAAGACTCGCAACAAAATGACTCATTATTAGAGTCTAGAGAAAACATTGTTTTATGACTCATAAAGACTCTAAGCACACAAGAAGTTCAAAAAGGATTTTGCATTTCCTGCAACACATGTGTCATTAGCCATAATGTCGCTGAGTCAGATTACATTGCCAAGGTCTTCTTCTTTCTATTCTGCTCTATGTGTGTTTATACATCTATAGTTCTTCATGGAGACAATATTATAGAATTTATGCAAGTCCTTTGCAGAAACTATACTTTATTGTTTGTTTTATTGGGGTTAAGCATCCCTTTAACTCAAATTTAGGTCATATCAAGACAGTGTCTGCTTGCAACAGTGCACACTTATGGTGACTTAATAGTGCTGTCACACTGAAATATCACGTCGTAGACACATTGACATGATACTTCACTCGGTCACATTATCCTGACACCGAGACAACCAGTCTTTCTCTTACCCATTACTGCTCTGTGTTAAGCATGGAGCGAGAAGAGTGCCCAATTTTAACGTCTTGAGAAATAGTGCCACCAGGATTCGAACCTGCAGAATCTATACATCAAACAAACACATCCCAAGTAATCTGTCTTACACTGGTACATAAAGTGTCGGCTAAAAATACACAGGAATCTACAGGAATATTATTATCTTGTGAAAAGTCGGGGAGATCATCGAGCATAAAAAAATGTGAGTTCACCTGGAAAATCTGAGACGTCTTTATTTTAATTTGGTTCTGTCTGGTGCCTCGAGTTCCCTGATTGGTAGGCAATGACAGTTGAACGGAATTAAATGTGATGATGTCGGACGTTCTTGATACTATATGGATCTTGAATTTCATTATTGCTTGACTTTTTGTCAATGAAATGTTCAGGAATCTGCCATTCAAGGCATGAAAACACAATTACTATCTTTTGTAATGAAATAATCTGATTTTAGTTTAAGCTTTTCATCCCTTGACATAGGGACCGTGGTGGCCTAGTGGTTAAAGTGGCCGACTTGTAATCATAAGAGCCTTTCACCTCCTAGTTCGATTCCTGTCCGGGGCATGCTAGTGTGAGAAAGTTGCCAGTGACTTGCCGTAGATCGGTGGTTTACTCTGGGTACTATGGTAAAATTCCTCCACCAGTAAAACTGGCACGTCCGTAAATGGCCTTAGATGTTGATCGGACAATAAGCCCTAATACAAACAAAGCATGTCTTTGCTACTACTCAATCAAAAACTTGAAATAATTCAGAAATTATTAGATGTTAAAACTCTTCTCTTGTTTTATTATATACAGTTATGATTCGGACAACCCTCGAGTGTTGGGTGACGTTGGTATGGCTGGTGTAGCTATAGACTCTATAGAGGATACTAACATTCTCTTCAGTGGTATTCCTCTCAACAAAATATCTACTTCCATGACGATGAACGGAGCAGTTCTCCCAATCATGGCCATGTATGTAGCTTCAGCAGAGGAACAAGTAAGTTTTAATCATGTTCAGAACCTTTTGAATTTTCATAATATATTTTATTTATAGATACTATTACTAACAGTTACTAATGGTTTGTCATCAAATGATCAATTAAGTATGGCAGCATGTTTAGATATATGACACGAACAAAAATATTGTGTTTGTTTGTGGCATTTTTGAAGATTTTTATGAACAAAAAGGTTAAAAGATATACATGTATTATGTAATGTTGGAAAGTTTCTAGCAGTTTGTTTTCTCTTGTTGATAAAAATCAGATTTATGTATATATTGTATATAATATAAAGTTCTTATAAAAGGAGACTCTGGCCACTTTTTCATTATGGTGTACATATTTGGTAGTTCAGCATACAATATACAGTTATGTTAACATTATTTGTCAACAAATTTGACAGTATAGTAGTTACAGCTGGTTTAACTAATATATATGTGTACTGGTATATGTTATTTTATGTATAGCATCGTAATTCTCAATTTTTCTTCTATTTTTTGTGCTTATGAATTTCTACTCCCACAGAAAAGAAGAAAATTTAGTTTAACCATAAATCAAATAATCATTTATTAACTATTCAAAATCTATTCTGCAAAGATGAAAGAAACTAAGTATTTAATATTGTATTAAAGAACTGTTTTAAATATTTAGAAATAAAAACCGAACAAACCTTTGGCTTCTTGTTGTACATAAAGCTGACTTCACTGTAATATTTAGTCATCAAATTAAACCTGACATGTCATACAACTTTTGTAACAAATTCGTAGGGAGCCAAACAGACAGAATTGGCTGGCACCATACAGAATGATATCTTGAAAGAGTTTATGGTGCGAAACACATACATATTCCCACCAGAACCATCCATGAAGATCATTGGAGATATATTTGAATACACATCAAAGGTTGTCTGCTTTAATTTATCATCTTTAGTTAACAGCTTATACTTTTTTTGGCTTTAAAAGAAAGCTTGGATCAAATTGTTTATAAGTCAATTTTTGATTTGCAACTAATGATACCTTAACAATTAGCCGAAAATGTTTGCTCTGAGGGCCAAAATTAAGAGATAGAAAAGATAATATGATCTTTTTTCATGATTTCTTTTTGAAGATTTGCATATACATTCTTGTACAACAAATGTGATTCATCAGGTTTTGTACAAACAATCTTACATTGAAAAATGAAAGGCATCATATTTCCCTTATTCAAACCATATACAAATTCAAATAACATGATGACACAATCAGTTGTCAACATTGTTGAACTATGATTTAAATAAAAGTATTTGGAGTTGTTCAAGAAAATTATAACACACAAATTCTATCCAATCAGAAGTTACCAAACAAACAAATTGTAAAATTCACTGTTCACTGTTGATTTGTTAGTAAATATTGTTTCTTATTCATGTGTCATGCCATTGTTTTCAGAGTATGCCCAAGTTTAATTCTATTTCTATATCGGGTTATCACATGCAAGAAGCAGGAGCTGACGCTATTGTAGAACTGGCCTTCACTGTTGCTGATGGACTTCAGTACATAAAGACAGGTAAGTACATGTAAATCTGGCCTTCCCTATGGCAAACAGACTCTGTTACATCAAAACAGATGCATAGCATTTAGAACTTGCCTTTACCCTGGCTAGTAAACTCCAGCACAACAAGAACGGGATAGATAGCTTGTAGATCTAAAACTGGCCTTTACCCTGACCAGTGAACTCTTGCACAATGAAACAGAAACATAGCTGGTAAAACTGACTTTCATCCTGGCCAATGGATTCCACAACAGAAAAACAGGTACAGTCCTCCACATCAATCCTTGCATTTACAGTTCCCAGCTAAAAGTGACTTAATAGTTAATTTACTAGATTAAATAAGAGTATTGTCCCATTTGCATTAGTTATTTGTTTTGTCACAAGGAATCTGTATGTAAGATAGATAAACTGAATGTCTTGGTTCAAGGTCACAGAGCGCAGCGTTTAATGTTTTATCACTGACACGTGTAAGGATTTGCAATGGTTAAGTTTTTGAAACCTGGACTATCTTCATGGATAATGAATGAAATGTATTCAAGCAGTTCTTTGTAGTATGTACAAAAGCTGTGTTGTCTAGTGTTACAGGATCTTAAGTTTCAAAGTCAAGTGTTAAAGTTGGAACTATCATAATTTTGCTGCTTTGTAAAGAAATTTGATTCTTAGTCATTTATATGTGTAGCTCCATACATACTACCTTATGTCATCATGACATTATGATATTACAATGATATTTTTTATGTCTTACTTCTTGATATGACTTCTATACATGAGTTAGAGGGACGCTAAACCCCAATAAAACAAACAAACAAACTTACAATATTTGTTTAGCTTGTATAAGTTGACTATAATATGTGCATTTTAGTAATATATTTATATTTTAACAAATGTTTTCTCCAATAAAGGTCTTGAAAGGGGATTAGACATTGATAAATTTGCCCCCAGACTTTCATTCTTTTGGGGAGTAGGAATGAACTTCTATATGGTAAGTAAACAATTATTGATATTGAGGCTAAAAACGTAACATTCAAATTTTTGCTGTATAGATTTTGAAGTGAAATTAAATATTTCATGTCAAAACAAAACAAAAATTTGTTAAACATACACTGTATTTTGAGAGTCTTGGTATATCTTTGTGTTTCCCATCTTATAATTAACTTTCATCTTCCAATTGGTTCACAAAAATCAAAAGAAAGTCTCTACTGGTCGAATGCAAAAGAAGTGGACTGTGCATTCTGATTTTGGAACATGTTGATGCTAAAAACTAAAAAGGTTCACTAATGACCCAGGGTCATTGTTCAGATCTGAATTTGAAAATATTGGTTTTCATTTCAACAAACGAGCAATCATTCAATAAAATTGAGAAATATTAAAAACAATAATTAAATGATTGTCAAATGAAACAAGATTTGACAAAGGAGGCGAGCAAATACTTCAATACACAAAACCAAAGGTGAAGATGTTCTTTATTGCTTGTGGAAAATCATATCCTGTTTGACCCTGTATAACTGTCATGGATTTTAATTAATTGTTTCTGCTAATTTTTACAGGAAATTGCTAAGATGCGAGCAGCTCGTAGACTGTGGTCAAATTTGGTGCAGGAGAAATTCAAACCTAAGAACCCCAAATCCCTCCTCTTGAGAGCACATAGTCAGACATCTGGTTGGTCATTAACGGAACAGGTGAGTGCCTATTACACATCTGACTGAACTTAAATAATTCTTAAATGTCAGTTTTCATGATAGAATTTGGGTTTATTACAATATGCTTGAATAGAATTGTGAACGACAGACATGCTTTGAACGGACAAAAAACTCTAAAGGACTAATCAGTAGGATTTTCAAAGCTATATTTTATCAAGCTTAAGGACAGTTTAGAGGTATGTTGTTTGAAAACAATTCTAATTTACTCAGAGAAACATTTTCTATAGTATTTATACCTCTGTGAAAAACATTTGTTTTGTGCTGTTTTCATGGAAGTTTTCTTTTAATATTTTTATGCTGATTGTTTCTAATTAACAAGGATCCATACAACAATATCATGAGAACTGTGGTTGAAGGGATGGCTGCAGTCTTTGGGGGAACTCAGTCTCTCCATACAAACTCATTCGATGAAGCATTGGGACTTCCGACTCCCTTCAGTGCCCGCATTGCTAGAAATACTCAGATTATTCTCCAAGAAGAGTCGGGTATTCCAAATGTATATAATTTTTCTAAGATTTTGAAGTGAAAATTTGACAAACATGTAAATTATCAGACATTTTTCTATACAAGTCATTTTAACATTTAACAAAGAATAAAGTGATATCTGGAGTGCTTATTATCAAGAATCAACTGGTCCACTCAAAAATGAATATCAAAGAGCAAATCAAAAACTTGAAATGTTTTATTCAAAACAAGGCGAAATATTTACAACAAGGTCACAAATTCAAATGGAAATTGATGAATTCAAAAAAGAAAAAGTATAGGTTTGAAGAACACAAAACAAGGCAAACCCCAACAAAAAAATTTAAAGCAGGGTCAATTCCAAATAAAGTGACTTGGTGTGAATAAATCAAATTGGTTGGAGATTGAGATTATTCTCCTTATAAACACTAACCAGTAACCAATTAAAGTGAATAATTAGCATTTTATATTTTTGTTGTTTAAAAGGTGGCAGACCCCTGGGGAGGATCTTACATGATGGAGAATTTAACCAATGAAGTGTACGAGGCATCCCTTAAAATTATCAATGAGGTAGGTAAACACAAACACAACAAAGTTTGTATTTTAATCCCACTGTATTCAAATTACTTAATATACCCCCACAATGAAGTAAGGGGGAATCACCTTCAACATTTTCTTGATCTGTGCATTAACATTTTTTTCATCATTTTTATTGGAACTTTGCACATCTGTCGCTTTCCATGAGAGCCTGTTCACCTAGCCTGTGAATGAAATCCTGTAAGGGAGCTATGCCCCTTTAAAGTCTTCGTTCAATATACATTGAATACCTGAGAATGGCATTGTATCTTAAAGCATTGATTTTAAACATATTTTACAAATGTGAACCAGTGCACCTGCATTCTTCATATCTTTTAACTTAATTTATTTGTGTTAAGGGCTTATTGTCCGATCAACAGCTAAGGTCATTTACGGATGTGCCAGTTTTACTGGTGGAGGAAACC